>SMLS01070409.1:0-13600 GCA_004785975.1 Popillia japonica
AAACTGTCCCGCATACGAGATTGTCACCCTTATATACATAAAATATAACTTCTAGAATTCTCTACACTAAACTAGACTGTTCTAGAACGCCCTCTCTAGAATGTCTCCAGAAAACACGCGAACCATCCATATATCATAATTACAGTGCACTGCATAATCCATTTTAAACGGCTTTGTCGCTAGATGGCGCCATTCGTAACAATAATAATATACATATATCTTAACAAATTCCAGCTTATTTTCACGTTTCACGTATTTATATTTACTTCTATATGTATAAGTACCATAATATCATCTGCTTTCTTTGAAGAGTCTCCTGGAAAATTTGCATAATGAAATAATAAAATAAAAACGTAGCAATAAACTAATAAAAAAACAAAATATGTTCAGTGACTCACATCTACTCACATCGTACAGCATGATTAAAATATAAATGTATTCTATATTGACGGAGATGGATCGGTTCGAGGTGTATGTCCGCCGCAGTAGCAAGCAATTTACATTTTATAGATGTTACAATTAATAAGTGATCGTATTTACATGTATTAAAACGAAATTTAATAGCAAGTGCCAAAAACTTTCAGTATTTCAAATTTGTTAAATTTTACGCGGATAACGAACCAAAACATTGCTTATACCTTGCAAAAGAATGGCTGATATATAATTGCCCTAAAGTGTTGCAAACACCTGTGCAATCACATGACCTAAGTGTCAGCTAACATTTATGGGATTATTTGGAGAACATACGCAAACCCGAAATTTCTAATACAGAAGCTCTGCGAAAGATCATTGAGCAGGAGTGGTACAAATACCATCTCTATTAATAGAATAATTAATACAATGAATGCCACGGCTACAAGGAATGCACGGCTAGTAGCGGTGAGGAAAAGACGAGGATATCCTACCAAAGATTAATTTTGGGTTTTAAAAATAAAAACATCACTAGAATTAGAGTGTGTCCTTTTGGCTATGACCTGGATTTAACTAGGCTAAACATTTTTTTTTCTGTCTTGTTCAGAATTAATTTTGTTGCTTTTATATATGTACATTGACAATGCACATTTATTCATTCTATTGGCAACTAGAATTTTTGTATTTTTTGTTGATATTTTGTTAAATTAAAATAAAATTTATTTTCACTGTTGCTATATGATTTTGGCTGTTAGTTACTGTAGAAATATATAGTTCTGGGGCAAAGTTTTGTGCAAAAGTGTAGGTGCTAACGGTACTTTTTAAGAGCAACTTAAATTCAGTAATAATCTGCAACTACTTAGTACTACAACACACTACAATTAATTTCCCATTATGTATGTATGTATATACATAGATAGGTACATAGAAGGAAAAAGTTAGGTCAACATAGGAAATCGTAAACAGTTCATTAGTAAATGCAAAAATAAAAATATATTGAACAATGTTATTAACATTATTGCTTAGCGCTACAGCTTCTTCCTGCTACCTCATGTCCAATTTGTCACCGAGTTACTATTGCATAATGCCAAAAGTTCTATCCACAGAAGTTTCATTTAGAGTAACAGTAAAATGAGTTGTAACGGATATTTTATCGGATCATATTAACCTTCAGAAGAGCTGTGTCAATGACCACTTGAACAGTCAAGACAACAGATAATAAGAAGTGTTCTAATTTTCACTGAATAACTCTTTTGAAGGTGCAGTAAAGTAAAGAAAAGGCACAAAAAAAGCTTGTAACAGACAAACACTATCTTAGTAACTTTGTAATTTTATATAATTTGAACAGGTTCAGAATTTTTAGAAACTATTGTTAAAATGTTTAAATTTTCTACAACATATAATATTAACAATATAGTATTCTTGATCTCTTAAGGTCAGCTATGAGTGCAAATCATCCTAACATATTGTTCTATAATATTGTTCCAGCATTATTGTGTGTATTAAATCATTTTCACTTCTATGAAAGTACGTGACAGCGTTATTATTACTGTTATTACTTCTTCTGCAGGAAGCATTTTCTACACAGAAAATTTCTGTGAAATACACTGGCAACGTAGCCTTTGATAAATAGTTTTATTGCCATTATAACGTCCAACGTAAAGCAACAATGTAATCTTTAGAGATAGTGGTAGCATACCAGAACTTTGAGGTTACTTAAACACTTTTTATTTAGAGCTAAATACTTAATAGGTATTTGGGAAAAATTTTGGTCATAATATTCACAGGGAGTATTACCATTATTTTAAGTAAAATCATTTAAGTCACTGCACGAAGGACGAAAACATTTCATTAATTGTCTAAAGTTGTTCTTCAAAATGTGCTCTCATTTTATAGTGATTTTATTCTGTCCTAGATACAGTAGTGCATGGTGAAGTGTTCTTTTAATGTTTATTGTTTGCTAAGTACAAGTTACTTTCGGGAATATTAGTTTTCGACCGTTTATAATAATTTACCAAATGAAGTCATATTACTTACTATTGCTCCTTTCTTTTTCTTCTATCTTCAAATTAATAACCGCTGTCAGCACTTTATTGTCCGCAATCGTCTTTCATTGAATTACGGATTCTTTTATGTTCTATGCAGTGGATGTTCGTAAGTTATGAAAGACGGCGGGCACAAAATAAAAACTTACCTATTTTTTGTACATAAAATCTATTTTTCTATTTTTCGTGCTAAAAAAGACGTCTCTGACTTTGTTCTCAAAATCCGAGATAGACTGGATGAACTTCGTTTCTATTGATGGAACCGCCAATACGTTCAGTCGGTCTTCTGATATTGTGCTTCTCAAAAAAAGTTTTAATGCGTTGGCGAATGGAAAAACATTCTGCTGTCGACATGGACGTTGTGCAAATATGTATGTATTCAGCAGTTTGATTTCGATAATATTTCACAGTTTTATTAAAATGTTTTTGTGGAAATGAATTATTATACTTTCAAATTTTGAAAATAATCAAACAATTTTACCGCACTTAAGTGATTCCTAAAATGAAATCGGGTTGATTTATAACAAAACAATGTCAGATACTTTCTTTGCAATAAAAGCGTTTTTTCTCTTTTCTTTGGAGGTTCTTGATTATCGCGTGCTTGATTGTCATTGTCGTAGAATTTGGCCCGTCAATCCCGTGCATTTGAGTCTGATTATACAGGATGTCTCGCATAGATTGCATAATAATGCACTAGCGTGTTCTTTGGTCAAGAAGAAACAAAAAAGTCCTAATAACCATATATTCGCAAATGCATAGTTTCCGAAATAAACACTGATTTTGAACCACAAGATATGTAAAGTAAACTGTAAAATCCCAACATTAAGTAGTCTTGCTACTGTGTTTATTAAATTCAATTTTCTGACGTATTTTAATTTTACTTTCGTCAGAGACTTGTCAGTTATCATGACTCCGATTACATATCCTGTAGAAGAATTAGTAGATATGGTTTTTGGTTATGGTTGAGCTGATCGAAATTCGTTGCTAGCATCGCGTTTGTATGCAGAGCGATATCCTAACAGAAATTTGCCGCACCACCAAATGTTTGCAAGACTTTTCCAACGTTTTCGAGAGATTTGAAGCGTAAAATTGAAAGAAACCAAGAGCAATTGTTAGACCTGTGCAATTGGATGAAGCAATTGTGGGGAGGGTTGAAGAAAATTCAACAGCCAGTACAAGACGAATTTCTGCCGTGGAAAATACGATTAAAAACGAATTCTTAAAGAGCAGTCTTTACACCTCTTTCACTATCAACAAGTGCAAACTTTAACCGAAGGAGACAGTGACAACAGAGAAGCTTTTTGTGGTTGAGTTATACTTCGTGAACAAGTGAACGTTCATTTCTCAGCGAATCTTTTATTTACCTACGAATCCACTTTTACGCGAAACGGGATTTTTACTCACCACAATGCGCACATATGGAGAGATGAAAATCCCCGTGCATAGTTGAAACACGTCATCAAAGACGCTTGTCTCTCAACGTTTGGGCTGGAGTTATAGGAGATCAATTACTAGGACCCCGTTTTCTTCCTAACAGGAGATGCATACTTTCAATTCGTACGAAACGAATGGGAAGCAAAATTAGATAATATGCCGTTACAAACTCGTCGAAATGCATGTTTTATGCATAATGGTGCATTCGCATACTATTCCAGGAACTACTTCAACGAAACATTCGGAAATAACTGGATTGGGGGTGGTGGTCCGGTACCATGGCCACCTCGCTCGCCAGATTGCATATGGGATTATCTAAAACAAATAGTTTACTTTCAACCAATCCATGACCTAAATGATTTAAGATATAATTTAACTATGCTTTTCACCAAGTCAGGCAAGTTCCGGGAATTTTTGAACGAATACAGCTCTTTTAGGAGAAGAATTCGTACATGCGTCCAAGAAAATGGTAGCCACATTGAACATCTTCTGTAACAGTTTATTTTAGTTTTTAATTTATTGCTTATTGCTTTTGTCGTAAACGTTTCTTAAACAGTGTTTATCTCGAAAATTATCCTTTTGCGATTATATGTTTGTTAGGACTTTTCTGTTTCTCTTTGATCAAAGAACACGCCAGTGCATTATTATGAAATCTATGCGGGCCATCCTGTATATTTCGGCATGTGGCATAATGAAATGAAAATTTTTCAACCAGTAGAAAAATTCCAGTCAATTCAAATGTTTCAATAAACCACTTGCTTCACTAATCGTAACTGGATCCATCCCGTCCCCGTAAATAATTTTGTCTAAACATTCTTTAAAATAATTGTGGTGTTCACAGCTCGACTTCTGAAAATCCAACGTGTAGTAGCGCGTGGTAATCTTTACTCGATTATTTCATCAAGTGTTCTTTTTGGTGATCGACGAAAAGTTTGAAAATGAAATTTTGCAAAGAAAATTTTAACATTTATATCCTATTGTGCTGCTTGTTCACTAAATAAATTAAATTGAAGCGCGTAGCAATGAATATGATGTGTACGTGAAAATATTTTTTTTATAATAGCTTGGACAGCATTTGTTTTACCACTCATTACCGACGCTCAGCAGTATGTCCACCCTACTTAAAAAAGGAACAAAAGCGTTAAAAAATTTGTCCATTAAACACGTATCGAATAATAACAACCATTTGCTGATTATTAGAGGTGTCTGTAGTTTCATCGGCCACCAAAGCAATGAAATATGCAGATTTAATTTCTTTTAATATTTCAATATTTTTTATTTTGAATACTTTTTGAGACGTTTTTAAATACTAGTGAACTTTTCACATGTATTGCAGTCACAGCGTTTAATTCATCTGCAAAGTTGATTAAGCCTACATAAACTGCAAAACCAGCGCGAGATATGACAATTTTTTTCCACATCTTCATTGTGTTTAGTTTTATATCGCAAACAAACACTGGTTAACTGTTCACATATGTCCACTTTCCCTAGAATACTAAAATCCACACCTGCATGTGAGAAACGGAATTTTCGTGTTTCTTTGTCGTCTTGAGATATGCTATAAATCATTCGCCTTCTGTTAATTCCACTTACTAACCTGTTTCTTAAAAAGTAAGCAGAAATTCGTTAGTGAACAGCACCTCCGCTAATTTTTTTTGTATGTATGTGTATATGCTTTTTTATTGAGTATCTACTCTATTCCAAATTTGAGTTTTACTTGTGGAAGTGTAGTTTATTTGAGGCTCTCGTTTCTCTTAAATTTAATCTCCCAAATTATAACGAGTTTTTAAAAAGATCACAAATATTATCTGAATCCCTTGGTGCCGAAGTAGAACGCTGCATCATAGAATGGTTTACAGTTCAGGCGCTAATTGGAGGGTCTGATCGGTAACCATAAAGATAGGGTACAGCCTTTGGAAAAGTTGGGGACTGAAAATTGTAATCAAAACTATATTGGGCAAACAAGACGTTTCATATGAACTAGGTTCACGGAACATATAGCTTGAGAGGTCTACCATTGCCCATCATACTTTCGAAAACTATCATAATACTGATCACTCTAGTGTAAAGTTAATTCGTTCGATTTGAAATTGTCAATTTCTAAATGTTCTAGATAGATTTACAAGAACAAGTCATGTTTAATGAACAGTGACAACGGGCCTATTCCACATTCCTCATTGTTTTCATTAATGCGAAATTAATGATACGAATTGGATTGCATTGTTTATACGTGTAACTTTAACTTTCTTATTAAGTTACTTTTGTAATATTGTTCAGTTTTATTATCGCCTTGATAATGACAGCATTGCTGTCGAGACCCGTTGGCACTTATCAAAGTGTTTGATGTTCTGTGGGTCATAAAGAATTAGTGCTTTAAAAAGATGTTGCACACAATTAATTTCCATCATTAATAATAAACGTCACGTCAAGCTTTTGAAATCACCATACGCCGAAAACAATGCAATCGGAATGAACGCAATACGTTACGCAGGATTCTGCCTTTTTTTAAAAAACCGCCTACAGGTGTACCACTAAACCAATTGTAGGAATCGGACATCGTTAACCTCTTTCTTCAGTCTACCGCCTTACAAATGATCAACGTTTTAAATCAACGGCAAGAAGTATTCACTTAACTGTTATAAGGGATAGTGGTGTGTTTTGAAGTGTTGAGTGCTGGTTGATCTCATGAACAGAGAGAATGATTTCGTTTTGAAGTTACTACTATAAACTGATCGTCAGCGGCAGTCGTGGCTATTTTTCGCCCTAACCGTTTTTTATTGCTAAGCGCAGCTGCTTCCTGCGTTCTCTCAAGACTACGGCGTATTCCGTTTTTGCTCTCCTCACCTGTTAATCGATTTCTGCTATTAAATATTAAATAGAAAAATATGGATCTTATAATCGATGCAATTGCTTTGTTTGTTTCTAAATCGTTTAATTTGTTTAATTAAAACTTTTGTTTTTTAAGTAATGGGACGATAGATATTTTCGTAATTCCTTATGGGGATGTCATTTGGCATTTAATATGCCACGACAGTCACAATAATTATTTGAAGGTTATTGGCGACAAATTTGCAAAATCAGGATCCTGTTCCCTTGACGAATCACGCTCAATATCATAGAGGAGAAGACCTCATCACACTCTTGCTTGAAAATAGTATTTTTTTCTGGTTGTATAATTCGACAAAGCCGCAGCTATTGCTTCTCTGACTTGCAGGTAATACATATTTTGTGAATTAGAAGCACAGTATAATATAATCAGTAATAGTTATTAGCAATTATAGTTATTATCTTCTTTGTATATATGCATATTTGGCTAATTTCTATTGCAGTTCACGCAAGATCTGGGGTTGATATCTTTTATAACGTCATTGCTTAATAGCTGAAATGTATGGCTTCTAATTAAAACAACAATGAGCATCGCGTTTGATATGATATACAACAAAGTAGCGCATATAAAACAAAAGCATATTGAAAGGTTTACAAACAAATCACACTAATAAATGTTTATAAAAAGTTATTCAGTAATTTAAAAATTCACTAAAACTATAAAAACTCTTGTCAATAAGAAATTCCTTCAACTTAACATTAAAATGTACTTACTGCATTCTGAAGTTGAACACAAAGTTCTTCCATCTAATAAATATAATAAAATCCGATACAAATATTTAGGAACAGAAAGAAGAAAGTAAAGAGCGGCAGGCTTATGCATTAGTTAATGAAAAAAGTAATAATACAATAAACCCATACAATGGAAAACTTTTAGTAATCCCAAGACCTAAGAAAACGAATTGTTGAACTGATAGTCCTTTAACATCATATTTTAATTTTGTAGAAGCTCTCCACGTGCAATGTGGCGGCTCCCTGCCCGACATATCTAAAGGATAATAATTTTAATAGCGCGTGTTGTCCCTTCAATTCCGAGAAATCCAATTAGCGTAGGCAGAGATGAATGTAGTTCACTCTTTACTGTCTAATGTAAGTCATTTCAACAACATAATAAATATCTATTATACAACCTAAAACACGCGCCTTTGTTACCTGTACTTCTGAGTATTTTATTATCCTTTAACAGTGTTGCCACTGAACTACTGTTGACGGAAATTCCTATAATCTATGACGCAAAAGAAAATAAACTAATTGAAGAAAAGTATGCTAACTTTCTGTTTTTGAAATACAACTTATGATAATACAAATTTTACGTATGGATTTTGTTAGTATTTGTGTATCTTTATTTTTAATATTGGATTAGTATTAGTTTTTCTGACTTAAGATTTCTACTAATTACATTCACAATCTTATATAAATTCAAGTGGATTTTCTTATTCCAATAAAAATTATTTACTCTCTTACACTTCTGTTTCCGCTTTGGTTCTGAGACTTGATGGGTCCCAATGCGTTGTCTAGATCACTACTAAACCTATTTTTTTTTTATTAATAGCAGAATCATCAATAATAATACACCATATACATACATACACTTATATTTAATCAACTGAAAATAAATAAATAAAACAGGAAGCATACATATCAAAACTGTATTATATGTAATATTTCTTTATAATATATTCAAGTATAACATCATATAATTTTATAATCAAAACTTATGACCTCATTAACAACTATAATAAACTAATTTTGAGTAAATTTTGATTAAAACCTGTTATGTTAGAGACTAGAAATTTTAATACTTTCTAATTTCAATACTATCCTGGTTGTCAGACTACTTATTGTTATACCTTGATTAGTTTTCTCTGACTACTTAAAGCGGCATTAAAAGTATTTTTCGAAGACTTATTACAAATGTTTGTTTATAGTGCACTTCATTTTACAACAACTCTAGATTTGATTTCCAGTACATGATTCTTACAATAATAAAGATATATATATATAAAATTTTGTTAACAAATAACACACAGAAAGATGTTAAACATTTAAAATAAGGCCTTTTACAAAATTTATCACATAATTGTTACATATGTTAAATTGGTGTGTACAGATGAACAATTTGACAAAGGCACAATGCACAACATTAGAATATGAAAATAGAGAAATAAAGTTCTAGACGCAATATACAATTAGAAAAAGGGTTTCAGTTATGCAGAATATTAGTTACATGCAAAAATTTTACTCTTTAAAAGAACTTGGCAAATATAATCAATATTGACTTCATATTTTTACATGCTAAGAAATAGAGAGGCAGTTTACAAACAGTTTACAACAAACTCGGTGGCAAAACTTATAATTGTTTTGTTTAATTCTATTTATTATTTTATTTATGAAAGTGTTCCAGTAATAAACTACGTTTAAATACTGTAGTATATGCAGTCCATATAAAACCATATCGTTTGTTTTTATATCATAAATCATTGTATTAACTACAAGATGGGGCATTATAAGTTTTGTTGTTGTATGTGTATACAAGTAGGGTTCACTTACTATACTTGGCCTGTTATACATATATTGATTATTTAAAAATACATATTTAAATTACTGCTCTGGTGAGTGTAGCTGGGTGCTAAATACTGTACATTAAGTATACCAGTATACGTGAAGCATTTACTGTATCTAGTAATAACATCATATGACAGTAACTGCCTAAGTATTTTGCGTGTTTTGTTTCTAGTTTGAGTAAAATAATTTCAGGATCAAATCTAAGCAATTCAGGTAAATCGTGTTGACCTTAATTTAGTATTTTCATGGTTTCCATTATTTTGTGATATGATGTAAACAAGTGATTAGAAATATGATACTTTTTTATTGTATTCGTTATGACATCAAATTATTATTATATGCATTATTATCTCTAAATTGATAGAGTAGTTATGATACAACAAACAAGCAATTACATATATTTTTCAGTATTACTGAATAACAATGTGAACGAATTCTGGTGAATCAATAAGAGTATCCCTTTACTTAAGTAGGTACATACAATCAAAGAGTAATGTCTGGCCGGATATCTGAAATGAGGTAAACTCTATCTTAACTTTAGACCAGTATTACTTTTGAAAGTGACTGTATGTGAGTAAAAACCGAACTCAAAGTCGTCTGTAGTTGTACAGTACCTTTAGGAGAAGTTTGTATATCATTAATTCATAGTTTTCTTTCCATTTTCTAATTACTAACAAACCCTCGGCCTCGGTTAGTCGGCTCTTTAACCAACCAACTTCAAATATTTTCAATATATTGTGAGAATTATGAATAATGATATTCCTTTTTTGCTGTTCCCCAAAAAAAAAAAAACAATCGGGTTACAGATAGTAGTGCTTTAATAAAAGTAAGTGTCATGTGTTAAGGAAACAAAAGTTTAGAAAAATCAAACCAAAAACATTGCCGAATGCATTCTGTGTACTTGAATTCTTTAAATTACAACCTATTAAGTAACTCTCATTATATTTGCTGTAAAGAAACTTTATTCACAAGTATTAATAATTAATATCTGTGCATATTTATTCAGCGTAGAATTCAATATCAAGGCTTAAACTTTTAGAGTTACTTTTACAACATCTAGTTTAATGTGAATTTTACATAGAAATATTTCAGGTAAAAGTTATTGAAAGCCAGCTTCAAAATTTCTAAATCTATGAATGTAATTAATTTCAGTTTTCCATCTTTTAGCTACGTTTTAATTATGATTACTTCAGTAGCAATAGTAGACAAGCAATTAAGGAAAGAAGTAACAGTGGTTCTAAATGTATCTAAAAATATAACTTGAAATATTCTAGATTATGTAGTATCAAACTATTTGTTTCCAACAGTTTAAACGGTATAACATTCTTATTATGACTTCATACATATCTATATCTTAATTTAAGCCACTAGTTTAGAGATGCATTTAAAAACAGCTCCAACCGTCATCTGTCTCTTACAAGATTGTGTTAGAATTTTAGAATATTAATATTTCAAACAATCCGAATGTTTTTCTATTACACTTGAAAAACTCATTTTAATAAACATAATGGTAATGGTTGTGGTTCTATTAGGGCATGCATACATATGTACATATGTATCATATACGATTAGCTGAAAAGATCTCTGGCATGTTGCCAATAGTAACAACAAATACAAAAGACGAAACTTTTCAGAAACAATTTTGTCTTGGTCTTGCTTTTAAGCAATCAGAACTTACGAGACATATGTAAATATATAGTTGTAGTATGGATTATACAATATTGTATACCCTCTAATAGATAACATTATTAGAATAATCAATTTTGATATACATATGTATATGTAAGTACATAAGTATTGTGCCATGTTAAAAGTAAAGAAAAAACTAATGCCGGCAGTTGATCTTGCCATGATATACATAAATGTGTGATACAAAAAAGAAAGAATGAAATAATTAAAATGAAGAAAGTGGTGCGTTGATTCAACATATAACATATATAAAATCATTTTCTTAAACCACTAGTTAACTTTTATAATCCCATATTTCTTATAAAATGGCTATCCGATGTGCATAGAATGTCTACGGTTAATAAAACCATAATACATTCACAAACCATGATTCGAAACCACTGGGAAAATAAATAGGGATGCATTCTCGCACTTACAATTATCTCTACATAGATTCAGTAACGTTTCGCAATATTTTAGAAATCAATATTACAAAGTTATATATCAATAATATAGTCTTCATAAAATAATTTGACATCATGTAGATTGTTGTAGAATATACTTTGATTTTATATCTTTCTTTTTGCATGTACAGGCATCATTTCTTTACTTTACTTTACTCTTAGTTAACCGCAGCTACGAAAAATTGACAAAAGATGAAAGAAAACAATGAAAGGTGATAAACGTCGCTTTTCGAATAAGTTCAAAGTAGTTTTTAATAGAGACCGTACATACACGTTCGATGTATCGCCTTCACGAACGAGTACACGACCGTTCCCAATAATGTCTTGGCTATGGAAATAAATGGTAAACAGAGTATTACCATACATGGTTGTGTATGAATTGAGCTGGCGGGAGTGGGTATCTGCAGGTTTGGTAAAAAGTACGTGTAACTGCCAACCAAGACCTGCACCTACTAAGGAAAAAGAAAGAGACTCTGCTTATTTTAGCTGCATGCGACACTCAGGAGAGGGTGGATCGTTTGATGAAATAGATGTTGTGGCAGAAATATAAATATTTCATTTCACGCTAATATTCAACTGAATGAATATTATCTACGTCATCTGCTAATCATGTGATTATTTGTATAGTCAGCACTATAATTTAAGTGAATTTAGGTTATGTATCTTTTATCCATCCACATGTTTATATTTGACGGTTCCAGAATGGTTCCAAATTTCAAAAACATTCGGTAATCATATAATACAGTGGGCTAAACCTTCGAATCAACGCAGAGTTATCGAATGATCTCTCCCACTTTAGTTCCGTCGAACCGAACTATCTGCTTTGCACAACGTAACCATTGTGTGTGATACATGAGTACATGACATGCAAGTTATGTCCACAGCTTGTCAAATGTAGCTGCGCCGGTGAAGGTGAGTTGCGCAGTGGACAGGCATCGCGAAAGGGAGGGAGCACAGTCATCTGTTGTCTGGTACTTTTCGCTCTCACTCAACTCGTTTGCGGATTTCACCAGAACAGCTATATTTGATAAGCTGTACAAATTTTCTATTTAGTGCACAAAAGTGAAATTCAAATGTTATTCTCTACATAAAATGAAACTATATTATTGTATGTAATATGGGCAGCTGTAGAACCATATTTGAATTTCTATATACTTAGTACCTAATATATCATTGTTACTCGATAAAAATGGTCACTTAGTCTTGTATGATTCTGGTAAAATATGTTACATATTTGCTTGTGTTAGTGCTGTACAGAATTAATTTACACAATTGATAAGCATAAAGCAACACAAAAAAACGCAGCCATTATAGTGAAAAAATTATTCAGTGCATTTATCAAGAAAAAGTTTATTTCGAAGTCAACGAACTAAACTTGGATATTAATAATAAGAAACATAAATAGCGCATGTACATAGCGGGTTGCCTAAGCGACTAACGTCTCTGAAAGTTAAATACTTTTGTTTCTTTCCTAAAAAAGTAAACTGTATTATATATAAACCATCTTTGTTCTGTCCCTGACATATATAATATAATAAACACTACTTTATTGTTTTTTCTTTAACTTAAATATAACAAGCGCTAGCAGGTAATATATTATTTGGTGTTATATTATTCACCATAACAATGAAACGAATCTTTTGGATGTAGCTTCCCAACCGTCTTACTTAACAATTACTAGTGGTAGCCTGAATTAAAGGCTACACCATTGTCTTCAGTAGAGAGTTACATTTTTGTCCTCGCAAATTGTCGCTGAACACTATTCAACTTGCGGGTAAATTACGAAAAGCTCTTAAAATGGCCAAATAAAAGAATCAGTCCTGCGAATTAGTTTATCCAATCTTCTGATTTCACTTTCTTGATTTCTTCCTTTAAGCTTATGTAAAAGCTTTAATGCACCCAAGATGTTGGCAAGGGTAGTGTAGTATGCCAGTAAACTTTGTCAGTGAATGCTATTGAAAATGCAGAAGAATTGAAAACGGCTCTTGAAGTGATGGAGTGAAAAAAGGAACTGTGTATATTGTCCCGCGAGTTATATAAAATTTCTAGTGTACGCGACTCCTGTACGTAAAGCAGCTTTGTTGGTAACGATAATGGTCGTTTGCAGACGTGTTCAAACTATTTTTA
>SMLS01070410.1:0-87437 GCA_004785975.1 Popillia japonica
GAGATGTACAGAAATCCGCGAGGAACCTGCTGGCACAAGTACAGACAGGAACTGGGAATTAACATCAAACAGGTCAAACCAGAAATTAGAAACCCATATGATATTGAGCTAGCCTCTGAACAACTTCAAGAGGCTATACTAAACTCATATCATATTTGCTGTCCTCAAGTGAGAAGAGGCGGTTCCAAGGCCATAAGCTGGTGGAACGAAGATCTCTCACAGTTAAGACAGAAAACTCGCAAACTGTTCAACAGAGCGAAAAAGACAGGTGAGTGGGAAAACTATAGGAAAACCCTCACTGAATACAACCAACTTTTAAAAAAGGCTAAGAAGGAATCGTGGAGGAAGTTCTGTGAGGATGTAGAAAGTACATCTGAGGCAGCAAGACTCCATAAACTTCTGGCAAAAGATCCAATTAACCCCCTGGGGACTATACAAAAACCCACGGGAGATTTTACAAACACTGGAAAAGAAACCCTCGAAGTTTTACTTCAGAGACACTTTCCAGACTCAGAAGAAACCAACCCTGAAAATACGGATAACCAGCAAAAACCTCTAAATCACCCACAGAAGGCGAACAGAGGCTGCTGGGAACTGGCTAGGAGGGTAATAACATACGACAGGGTAGTATGGGCTATCAATTCTTTCAAACCCTACAAATCGCCTGGTTCGGATGGAATACTCCCAGTACTTTTGCAACAAGGAAAGGAATACATAGCACCATTGCTATGTAGGATATACAGAGCCAGTCTAGCTCTAGGATACATACCGAAAATGTGGAATAGGGCAAAGGTTGCCTTTATACCGAAACCGGGAAGACCCTCGTATGCTGAGGCTAAGGCATTCCGACCCATAACCCTATCCTCATTTATACTAAAAACGATGGAAAAACTGCTGGAAAAACATATTAGGGAAACCTCACTACTACAGAGGCCATTACACCCTAATCAACATGCTTACCAGTCAGGAAAATCATGTGATAGTGCCCTACACCAACTTATAACGCGAGTAGAAGCAGCTATCAACAATCAGGAGATTGCTCTAGTAGCATTCCTGGACATAGAGGGAGCATTTGATAATACTTCCTTTAAATCAATGATAAGAGCCCCCAGCAATCGTGGTGTGGAAGACACTATCTGTACGTGGATCAAGGCCATGCTGGAAGGACGACTCATTGAAACATCGTTAGCAGGTGAAACAATGCAGGTGTTGGTACGCAAGGGATGCCCCCAGGGAGGAGTCCTGTCACCCCTACTATGGGACCTTGTAATTGACGAACTGCTAGTTACCTTAAACGATGAGGGCTACTATACCCAGGGGTATGCAGATGATATTGCAATACTCATAGTGGGGAAAAATGCGAGTACAATTTCAGAACTTATGCAAAGAGCTCTGAAAAGAACAGAAGGGTGGTGTAGGCAGGAAAACCTAAGAGTTAACCCTGCTAAAGCAACACTGGTACCCTTTACGAAAAGAAGAAAGTTGGATGGCCTAAAACCACCGACACTTCATAACGAACCAGTACAATTCAGTCAGGAAACAAAGTTTTTAGGATTGGTCCTTGACTCGAAGTTAACATGGAATCAACATCTTGAACAGATGATAGACAAGTGCAAACGAGCACTAATGACCACCAGAAGGACAATTGGAAAGACATGGGGATTAAAACCACGCATGATGCATTGGCTGTACACTGCAGTGGTAAGACCCATGCTAACCTATGGTTGCCTTATTTGGTGGACTAAAGTTACACAGAAGCAAGCGATTACAAAACTCGCAAAGGTTCAGAGGTTAGCTTGCCTGTGTATCACTGGTGCTGCAAAAAGCACGCCAACAGCTGCTATGGAGACCATGCTAAACCTGCCCCCCTTGGACATTTACATAAGGGGGGAGGCAAGAATAGGGGCACATAGACTGAAGTGTGGCGGAAACTGGAGAACCCAGAATACTTCAGGGCATGCCAGAATAACCACTGAGATAACAAACCCTATTTTTGAAATGGGCTGTGATGCAATGATTCCCAAACTCTCCTTTGATAAACCATTCAAGGTTGTCCTAGATTGGGAGGAGTGGAGTGAAAAACAGAAACCTGGAATCCGAACCCAGATCTGGTACGCAGACGGGTCAAAGAGAACGACAGGTTCTGGTGCAGGTATATATGGGGAAACCCTAAATCATGAAGAATACGTGATACTAGGGCAATATACCACCGTGCAACAAACGGAAATACTAGCAATAGAGATATGTGCCCGCAGGGCATTGGATGGAGAGCCAAAGGGTCAGCTGATACACATCCTGTCGGACAGCCAGGCGGCCCTAAAGACTCTAGCAGCCTATCAGATAACCTCAAAGCTAGCTTGGGACTGCCTGGAAAACCTAAAAACTCTGGCAAAACACAACAAAGTTACTTTGGTGTGGGTGCCGGGGCATAAGGGCATACCAGGCAATGAAGTCGCAAACAAGCTTGCAAGAAGAGGCTCTGCAACTCAATTCACTGGACCGGAACCGGGTCTGGCGATAACTAAGACTGCAATACGTGGTGCAGTAACTGAGTGGATTACAAAAGCACACCAGGTACACTGGAACAACGTTGAAAGGCAGTTACACAGCAAACGGATGATGAGGCAGCCATCCCAGCAGTTAGCAGCGGATGTGCTGGCTCTTAACCGAGTACAGCTTAGAACAGTGACGAGCTTGTTAACAGGACACGGCTGTCTAAGGGAATATCTGCATAGAATCGGAATCTTTAAAGATGAACCTATCTGCAGATTATGCAATGAGGAGGAGGAAACAGCCTACCACATTGTATTTGAATGCGCTGCATTGGTACAACGGAGACAGTCGCTTTTGGAACAAACTAACCAACCAACAGGTCTACCGGAAAGAGATTTACCATACAGGCTATTAAACCTAGTAAAGGGGACAAACCTGTTTTTGTAAAGAAATTCACTAGGTACGGAATAATACAATAGGCCTTAGGCCGCGGTGTTAAGGGGATGACGTGAAACCCGATCCGTGCCCAGTGCGCAAATCAATCAATCAATCAATCACTGTACGGTGATCCTGTATCAAACTTAAAATGCTAAACTATTGGTCGAAGACTTTATCTATTGCAATCTCAGCTCTGCTAAACCAACTAAAATTCTCCCACATTTCCCGGAAGAGATTATAATTCACGTAAACATATTTAATAGGGAATATTCGCATTTTTTAGAATGTATTTACTGAATGTATTACTTTTACAACAACAAAAAAATAGGCTTTCTTCGTTCGCGCTGAAACGAAGCTTTAAATATGGCCGGCGCTGTGACGTCATAACCTTGTTTGCCGTTAGATGCGAAGGTTACGCTTATTTATCTTATATAAAAATCTAGTTGAGTATAGTGTAAATACGGTAAGTTATATACGAAAATAGACGTGAAAAGCCCTTATTTTTTGGGGCATTGTACCTATGTGTACAAATAAATCTATAAAATCACCAGAAAAAGTTATACATATTCCTAAACAACCAAAAGAAAGGAAGCTGTGACCTGTAAGACGTGACCCTAAAAAAGTATCTGCAACATCATCCTATTATTGATGTGAAGATCACTTCGATGTAAGTCCATATACAGTGTGTCTCACTGTAGACGGCACCACCCCAGTATTTTTTAAATATATTATCGATTCTTTTTAGTTTCTGTTCATACCTTTCACTAAACTGTAGTTTTAGAGCATGTTACTTTCCCCATCACAGTAAAACGCTAGCTTACTGCGATTTAAAATAAACAGTAAAACTGAAGAAGTCATATTAGGGATTATTTTATAAAAAATTCTGTTAACTAAAGTTATTCAGAATCGCTTATACAAGCTAAATCCAAAATTTTATTAAAAACAAAAAATCTTGAAAAATTTTCCCCAAGTACGGATAATAGAAGACGAATATAAAAATATATCAGTGCTAATGATGATTTAGTTGAAAATACTGTTATTTAAGCAAATAAACATAGTTTTTTTATTATATCGAATTCAATTATTAAAACTATAATCATAGCAAACTAGTAAAATTATTTTTCGAATTATCCGAATTTTTAAAATTTTCAAAATATTTTGTTTTTAATGAAATTTTGGATTTAGCTTATTTACTTAATGATTCTAAACAACTTCTATTAACAGAATTTTTTTCTAAAGAAAATCCTAATATGACTTCCTCAATTTTGCTGTTTATTTTAAGTCGCAATAAGCTAGCATTTTACTGTGATCGGAAAAGTAACATGACCTAAAATTGCAGTTTAGTAAAAGGTATGATCAGAAACAAGTCATTTTTTAAATCGATAATATATTAACAAAATACTGAGGTGGTGTCGTCTAGAGTGCGACACAGATTGACAATTGGTTTACACTAACGAATTTTTCAATTACAAATGTAATATTTCTTAACTCTTCATTAGGAGCCTCTATTTGCGTAACCTGATTAGTCATGTTAGGTCCGATGGACCTAAAGCAAATTTTTGATATTATTTGTTAAGCTATAATAAAATCAACTTGCCGTGTTACAAATGTTTAATTATACGTAATTTGCTGACATTATTAAGAATGTTTTATAAATAAAATTCAATGTACTCGTTCGGTATTTCGAAAGTATGGAGAGAATTCAATGTATTACCACTTGTTTCTCTGTTTCTGGTTACTGAAACTTTTCAGAAGGAAAAATGAAAAACCTTTGACGACTGTGTACAGAAACATATTTTTGTGACCAATGGAGGGTTAATAATAATGATAGACTTTGTCTTAAATACATATATTTATTAAATTACAACACATATTTACAAGCACTTACAATTATTCAGTAATCTACGTTTACATTTCCTTAGAAACTACATATTTCTATATAAATACTTACACCCGTTTATGCATTGCAAGACTATTTAAATCTGTACTTGAAATAATAAAATAATTGCGTTAATGTTTATTATTAATATACAAATGCAATGATAAAGATCAACATGTGGTAAGTTATCTGGTTGAGCTTTTATGAATCCAATATTAATCATTTGTCACAAATCGTTTGATGTAAAAACCGCTATTTACAGTAGTAAATTACGATATACTTTGTATAAATATACAAATAACGCGAATTTTTATTTATAAGTATAACAGTATAGCACACGCATTCATGCAAACGGAAAGTAAACCTGTTTACAGGGTTTGTACGTCACAAATCCGTTTTAAAATGAACCATAGATTTTGAATAATTAATGAAAAGTGATTATTAATATTCCTTAAAATATATATTTTTTGGAAAAGTGATTTTTCTAATATTCATTTATAATTATAATGCTATCTAAAAAATATATAACTAACAGATAATAAAATATATGCAAATCTCCTATTATGTAAATAAGAAAATAATTCTGTAATGGCCCAATTATTTTCGCCATTGATGTAATTGCGCCAATTTCTTTTAATTGTTGGCTTGTTTTTTCGAATACCTACTTCGTACTCACGTTCTTTTAAATCTTCTTTAATTGCGTCCCACTTCCATACATATTTTAAGCTGTTCTCCCTCCAGCTATTTTATTTTAATTTACTGAATGTATAATCATCTGCTATCGTTTTCTTTTCATTATGCTTTGTTCAGTTCATACTTTGGTTGTTTCCTTTTCGTAAACATACACAGTTTGTCGTCTTCAATTCATGTAAGCAGTAAGATTTTCAGCGTATATACTGTCTACTGTCATGTAATTAAAATTTTACTAAGTTAGCGACATAAATGTTAAAATGTAATATCTGTTAAGAATCATTGAATCAATATACTAAACTTCTCCTGTAATAAGTTCCCGTTTCACCATGACACAAAATGACTTTATTCCGTTTTTCAACGACGTGGCAAACCTAAATACAAACTTGGAATGAGACAAAAGTTTGGAAATTGGAAAATTGTATGCAAAGATTCTGATCAAATTTACGCTGAACAAACTAAAAGATCAATTGACACTAAATATAAGAAACATGTAGGTAGTCCATTTCTGGTTTCCGTAGTAGCGCAACATCTTGTTAAGAGCGGACACCATATCGAATTAAGTAGCCTCGAGGTACATACATACATAGGTCGAGATGTAATTACATTAGTAAACAAGAATGTAATGAATTTTGAAATTCGTTGAGATAATTGTGTGTTTAGTTTTATTGTAGAATGACGGATGTTGAATATGTTATTGTAAGTTATAGAAATTCAGTGGAATTACACAATCTAATCATTTATTATGTTCTAACATCTTAATTTTCACATATGTACATAGGTATTGATATATGTATACATACGTAGGTATATAATATGGTTCGTCACTCAAGTGGCACATTACTCAAGCACATATTAAGAGGCGAAATAAATTTGTGTCCACAAGAATAAAAAATAGTTTTCATAGTAAATACATATAATTTTCTCGATGTACTTGCTATCGCGAATTGGCATATGGTTTTTGAAACGACAAGTTTGGGTCTTTTTGTGATAACTATTGTTACTGCTTGTGTTTTGTACATCTGCATAAATTTCAATAATGTAGTTTACGTAAAAGACACAGTGGAGATATACTTATGTATGTTTATTACTAGCTCTAATAATGAACAAAGAATCAGTAATTGATCAGACAACAAATTTTCAATATTATTTGCGACCCCTAAACGAAGTAAGAAATATTAAATCATTAAAAGCCCTTTTAACAACTACTTTATAAAATATGGACGCAAACTTCGGTCTTTTTATGGCATATCCATGAATTCTCACTATGTACCCTTGTTCTCTTGTCTTTACAGTTTTTTGAATACATTTGATGGCAGTTCTTAAAATTGTTATTCTGTCATTCTTGTGAGCAAATATTTTTTTTAATAAATTCGTCAATTACATACTACGTTGCAGATTTATATATTGTATTTTTGATAAACTACAATTTTCATACAAATAAAATCGTTCAATTTAACTCAATTTGTGAGATTCTTGCCGCAGCGATGTGAAAACCATTTCATCCATTCTCAGATAAATAGTTTTAAGATATAACAAAAACAATAAATTAATATGCGTATAAGTTTGCCTTAATCATCTACGATAGGAGAGATTTTTATATTTCTCGTCAGCGAATTGTTTTCGAAACAACTGATCATAACCTAAGAACTTTTTGGCATTTTCTTTACCAGCTACAGAAATCAGTTAGTGACGACGTAAGTGAACTGATCCACAGGCTAAATAAAATACACTTTGTTTCTCATTGGATGATGACGACCCACGCGTCGTCAAAACACGTGGCCCGAATAAATTAAAAGTTGTGGTGTTTGTTGACCTGTATTATGGCTATATTAGTACCGCAGGTGGCTGTACTACTGACAGCAACACATTTACACGCACAATATACACAAGATCTGCAGTGGTAGTATTGACAAGCTGTCGGGACAGACAAGTTGGAAGAAATGAACGTGTATCCATTATTAAGTGTGATACTTTGACACTAATCGGGGTTGTCCAACACGGATCTTAGTACATGGAACTGAGTACCCAGGTACGAGCTTTTATTAATGTTGGTCTCCGTATAAGCAAGCGTGCGTAGTGTTGTAGACTGGATCTACGCCTGCCATCCTGGTGGCTGGTGTTCGATTCTTGACTGTTAATTTTTTCCATCTTATCTTATCGCGTTTCTTGCGTCATAAGTAGAGGCGCGTACGTTCTACCTCAGTTCATTCTCGCAATGCCCATTGCACAGCCGACAACCATCGCTCAAGACGGCGCGTGATCTCATGGAAGTAAGAAATGCGGCCATAAGTCGAAAGTTGCTGCACACTCTTGACTCTTCTATAGGAAACCTCGATGCTCTGCAAATTTTATGGATGTAGTTTCACGCGTTCAGATTATACATGGTGTGCTCGTCAATTATTTGCACCAGTGTATTTATTTTAATGTTTAGTAGGCTTTGCTTTCACTACAACTGGTACTTAGACGATTGCAATTTTATGTCAATTACCATACAAATTAATCGAACACATTGTGTTTTGAATATAGAAATCATAACTTGGGTCTGAGCTAAAAGAAACGCTACAGAATAAATCCATAGATGAATTATCAGTTTATGAGTTGTACTTGAACGACAATACTACTAAATTCCTTAAATAAAACATGAAATTCCCATAGAACAAATAAAGTTATGCTGAAAATCTTTTACATTGAATGGGTATAACTTCGATTGAACTGAAAGATAGGACTCTGAATCGCCAATTAAAACTTTGTTATTAACTTTTATTAGTATAGCACGAACACGCTAATTAATAAAGATGAGCGCAGAAAGAAGCAACGACTACGATTGGTCCTCGTCATTTTAACTTCTTCTCTATTCCGTTTCCCGTCCGGTATTTGCGTTAGGATATGAAACGAGAGTAATTAAAACTATTGTTCTACGTCCAGTTATTTATGACTCAATTAAAAAATAAGTTTCTTTTTCAGCGTGCGCCTCTGATGCGTCGAGTGAGTTGTTTCCATATAAATTAAACGTTAATCTCTTTGTTGAGACACCACCTAATGGGTTAAGAATTAACCGTAACAATAAATTTATGGTACGGTACTGTAATTAACGTTTAATTGGTAATTTTCCGGCAACTGTGTGCTCTCTATGCAATCCTCATGTAGCATAATAAACTATATCCATATATTCTACACATACACACACAGACATAAATTCATGTACGTACAGATATATTTGTTACGAGAGTATGTATATCATTTACAAATAATCTGCAAAGTACATGTATGACATTTTATGCGACCATTATATCCATATGACAGAAATTAACATAATTAACTACTAAAGTGCCGCAAGATAATTTTATTGTGAATATAAACGTTAAGCTTTCCCATTTAGTGGATGGTAATTTTCTCTTTAAGCCATGATAATGTGATTGTTATATGAATACTAATAAAAGGCGCTCGTATAATACATCAATGTTAGTTGCAAAATTATTTGCTGTTGTGTTTGGTATTCTTTCAAAGGTGGTCACTACTTACTTGCATGTGATAAACTACAATTACATCAAAGCTTTTGTATTCATCATTGTCTTAATATAACTCACACTCTCCCTATTTTGAATTCTCCAACTAAATTGACATTTTTACATTCATAATTGTTCCCAACCACTGATTGGTAAGGTTTTCCTTGTTATTAAACCACATTACATGTATAGAAATTGAGGAAGATTATACTTGCTTTGGAATTAAAACATTTACAATAATTCTCCACGAGTTTTATGTTATTTAAAATGAATTAATTGAAACTAGTCGACTATAAACAATTAAATGATCAGCGGAACAAGTTTTAAAAAGTGTTTATTTACAATAAACGACGATGAATGCAGTCACAGTAAAAGAGTATTAAGTTTCGCAATACTATGGGTTATAAAATAAGTTATATATCTAGACTAACCATCAACGCTTTACTAAAACTTCATAGAACTAACGCAACAGAGGACAGACCATAAATAACGTGCCGATAGAAACAAAGACTATTAATACGTCAGTTTCATTCGGCCGTCGTCTTTCTGGCCGCTATTGCGTCTACAATACCTACGTAGCAACGGATAATATAACGAAAGCCTTCAACGTATGTGGTCCGCGTCGGAAGGTGTATAATCACAAAATTGCGTCTAAGGGCCGTAATTATTTTAAACGCTATAAAACACCTTCGAAATTGTATGGTAATTAAGTGCCATTTCTTTCACATAGATATATAGTAATGGTGATGGTGGCATCCTACATGGTCGCCGGTTGGTCTTGGTGTTCGGTTGTTCGAATCGAGATGATTACATTTAGATACGTATTGTAATAACGAAGTGGTGTGAAGTGTAGCACCTACACAGTAAATAATTGCATTTATTTTGTACTCTTTTCATGTCCATACGTAAGATTGATGAATTTAAAAGCAGCAGGTCTTTGAATTTTGAAGTTTGGCATTAATAAACATTATTGGCAAATTATGGTGTGCAGGAGAGTAGTAGTTCACAACTTGTTGCGAGATTGTAGTATAAGTATCCTACACTACAAAGTGATTCTCGTACTAAAATGCAAATTTTTGTATTGTGTATTTACGATCTACATATATGGGAAGCTTTCCATGACCTTTCTTTATTCTAAAGCCTTCTTATGTTTCGGTACTTATTCAATTGTATTCCCTTTTTATTTCCACTCAATTGTATTCATTGCATTCGTAATAACACAACATTCAGTTGTTTTGATCGTTTTTGATTATGAATGACGAAACCTAAATTTGTGGGAATTTAGGGAACAAACAAACTAAACCGAAAACTATGTTGTTAAAAATAAAAACGTAACGGAGTTAACTTGATGATAACAACAAACTAAACGAATCCCAAAATGCATGAGAAACCTCACTAGGAGTGTTAGGGCAGCAAGACTGCCGATGAACGTGCATAGATTCATTGGACCAGAGCAATTCTGTGGTCTTACCGAAAGCCACAGAAGAGCCCATTTCAAACAAAGCGCCCAACACACCGTCCCCTATTCTACAGATATAGTCGTTTAGGTCTGCAATTAATCTTTCTCAGTGCTACCTTTTAGTTCTCCTGAGCTCGCTTCTACAATTCGCATACTTTTGTTTCATTTTAACTGTATCAATTTTGCTCTAGTGATTCCGCATTTTTTGTTGTTGCATTCCGTTCTTTTATTTTTTATATTGCTCCACCAGCTAAGCATGATTTCGGTTTTTGACCTAGACTTTCGAATACCTTTCGGACTTTCCTTTTTAGTTTTTTAGTTTCATTTCTAATGTAATAAACATTTCAAGAAGCAATATAAGCCAACTGGTCCTTATAAAGCGAATTTGCAGGAATTAATGGAACTTGCGAGATTTCTTGCAGCAGTTTCAATGCAATTATCAGATCCAATATCTTGGAGCGATAGTGCTTCCTTATATCATACTCTCTGACGTGGGTCTTCAAAATCTGCATGAGGCAATAAAAGAGACGCCATAATGCAGGATATATGAAAGAGGGTAGGTTAAGATTACTTTAAGCAGATTGTAGTTCATTGTAGTTCATTGAATCTCAAAAGTTTTTCAAAACATACAGTTTCTCCATTGATTAACAGCAACTGTGGACTTCAAAGAAATTTTATAATTTCAATAATCCTGATGACATGGAAGAAATCACCCGGTCGGCATACAAAGATGATGATGAAGTTTCGGATCATTGATATCAGAACAAGAAGATTTTGAAGAAATTGACGACGATGTATATAAGTGAAGAATTCGAAAAAGTTGACGACAATGTTGAAGGCATGACTTATGTATAAAGCAAAATAAAATTAAATTATTTGAAATCGCCTTCCAAACAACAGGATATGTTAGCGTCATACAGGATATTATAAAGGCCTCACACGTACTTCCAAAGACACTTTGTACTCTGCTTTCAAATTATTCTTAGATGAAGATTTAGTGCAAATAGTCGTGAAGTATACTAACCAAAGGGCAGAAGATACATATGAAAAATGGAACGAAATGAGGCAAAGCTAAAAAAAATTAGATTAAAACTAATGCACTAGAAATGTACGCTTTCTTTAGAATACTTATTACTATGGGCGCACTAAAATAATCAAAACGAGAATCTATCAAGCAATGCCCAGAACTAGATTTCAACATCTATGTGTATGGTTTTCTTATTGTTAGATTTGATGACCTAAGTACGAGAAGTGAGAGAAGGGAGAGCGATAAGTCAATCAAATTATAATCCAGGCCCACAACTAACTGTAGATGAACAGTTAGTTGGATTTAGAAGAAAATGCCCTATTAGGTTATACAACGTCTAAACCAGCGAAATACGATATCAAGGTGTGGGTCATGGTTGATGTAGAGACTACTTATGTCATGAGCTTACAAGTATATACCGGAAAAAAATGATAATAAACCCGAAAAACACCAAGTTAAAAGGGTTGTGCTGGATTTAACTGATAATTTGGATGCAGAATATGGTATTACAATGGACAACTTTTTCACATTCAACAAAATATCCGCGATTCATGCAGAATTTTTTCCTAAGGCATCTAAACCGTTGTTTTCCTCAATGTTTGCGTTTAAAGATAATTACACACTGGTGTCATATGTGCCCAAATAGGGCAAAACTGTAATTCTTCTGAGTACAGAACATCACAGTGACAAGGTGGCTACTGAACAAGACCAGTATGAACCTGATATAATCCTCCACTACAACACTACGAAAAATGCTGTTGACACAATGGACAAGATGGTGAATGAGTATTCTGTAAAGCGAACCACAAGACGATGGCCACTAGTTATATTTCTGAATCTACTTGACATCACTGTTTGGAATTCTTTTGTTGTATGGAGAAATAAAACAAATAACACATGCATCTCTAACGGTTTTAGACGAAATATATTACTGTAACTGGGAAGAGACATCAAACCTCATGCTCATATTAGGCTGCAAAATTTGACTCGTTTCAAGAAAGAAACCGCTTCAGCCGTAAAGGAACTTCTTAAATAGGAAGAAGTACATAGTTGTAAGTATGTATAAGTCACTTATTTATTTCTAAACTCATACACAGAATTCCGATTAAACACGACATCAACAAGAACGATGTTATCATTGGAAAAGAAAAAAAGAGTCGGATAAGCTGCTATAAATGTACAAAATTTGTTTGTAACAATCACAGTAAGATCCATCCACAGAATCTGATTAGTTACAATAATGCAAGTTTTACTTTTGTGTTTAAAGTTTTTTTAAAGTATTTTAATTCGTACTAATGTTAAACACTGTGCTAGTGCAATGTTTGCAGGAGAATTTGGCGCAGCTAAAATAGTTTCTTCTAATAGCATTATTCAGTATTGGAACATACACCTAGAATACTTTACTAAAATTCATTGTTGTAACCGCTATCCTCAAGTAGTGTCACACAAAAAAAGCTACCAGGTGTTGTAATACGAATTTCAAGACATGGAATCTCGATAAACTGCTAGAAGTTATGTCTGCTAACTTGTTTGTAGCAGACTAACTGTTAATCATTAAAGTAGTAAGTAGTAGTTGTAAAAGAAATTTATAAAAGAAGCATTTACTTGTTTGGGTCCAAGTGGTGCTTATCAAGTATTTAAATTAAAAAGGCCGACTAAAGAACTTAACAATATCCATCTAATCATTTAAAAATGATGGAATTATTCCACAATACTTTCATCGATAATGAAAAGTTGATTACATGCTATAAACCATCATGTAGCGCACCTGAACGACTAGTAGCAATCTCAACTTCTGATTTATATCTTTTGATGAAAATCGTTCAATTAGTCGGCAACAATGTTTAAAATTCTTCCCAAATGCAATGTCTATTAAGTCAGCAGTATATGAAAAACTTGCCTACAAATTTTTTTACTTACCATCCATAGATTGTAATTTAGTATCCTTTTTAGGCGCTGTATTAAAGCACGGTAGAAAAAAAAACGAATAACGAAAACTACAAAGCGTGCAAAATTACTTTTGGGTAGAAATTACAACCACGTTCGTTGCTAATACCGCTATGCTAATTTAGGTGTGGAGTATTGTGCTGAGGCGGCATCTGTGAAAGGTTTATTTGTTGGATATTAAATTTCATTTAAATTTTGACCCGTCGGTGTGGGCTAAATATATTTTCCAAGCAAGCGGTGCGATTAGACACACAGTCTTTGTGTCGAAGCTGCATAGATGTTGGAACATGGGAGAAGTTTACGCATAAATTAAACGGAAGATATTAATTCATATTAAACATCGTGTTGACTAATTTAAAACTGGTCATCAACTTTTGATAGGCGACGGACATAAATTAAGTTTACATAATTTTAACTTTTATTGTATGTAAATTGTTATTGTTTGGGATGATTAAAAAGTATTAGTGTTACTTTTAATTAGTAGGAACGTATATTATTTACAAATATATCATTCAAGCGGACATTAAGAATATTCCCAACAATATTTGTTTGGAAAGAATAGCTTCTATTGTCTAACTATAATTAATGCGGTTATAATTTATAGAGGAACAATTTTAGATTCAATTATTTCTGGGAGTGTGTAGCTATGTAATGGTATATACATACATACTATAACAATATTTATAATACATAAGCAGTAAACTTACCAGAATAAATAATAAAGTTGAGAATAGATCGGTGGTTGGTGTACATTTGAGTGTTTCTGCTTAATTTATGTACAAATAGCATTTATGGTATCGTAACTGCTTTTCCGAAAATTACTTAGCTGGGTTCTGAAGATGGCATTCATAGATGACGTTCTGCACAGTCTCAAGAATAATTTTGGTAATTACAAACAAAACATTTTAGAACCATTTGCTAATGATGCTAAAATTTAAAACAGCTGCCCTTTATTCTGCCACACACAGAGCTGATGCTACAATAGCGTAACGTGAGGACTATTTTTACAATGGATAATGAGGAAGTAGAGGAAGTTGATAGCCCATTTACCACATCTAAAGACTTTGGATTCTCTCTTAATTTGCCAGAGGAAAACGAACTGTAGTATCTCCATGACCTGAGAAATTTTATTAATGCAACTGTAGCAGGCGAAGAACTTTTAAATTACCTATTTTCCACAGTACATATGCAAAAACGTATCAATTTAACAAGCTAATCTTGGGCATTTTCTATATTTGTTGTGAAGACGTCAGGGTTTAATGTAAGTTGCCTCTGCAGGAGTAAGAGGTGAACGAGGAAAGTCAAAAGGTGACTGTAACTTGACATGTGACCCATGCTGAAGGTAACCTTTTAACTAACTTAAGGTAAGTCAGGAATATCAAAAATAGTCAGAAGGTTGTCGCCTCTAAGGCTACCGTAACCTTCATACTTTTCTCATCCATCTTTCCTGAAAAGCCACTTAGAGGAGATACATACATATATGGGGTTTGTAGTTCTTTTTTGCTTTATTTAATTGTTTTTGTACTTTGTGTTATTTAATTATTTGTATTGTAATATTTACACTACTATGACGCGGTTAAGACACTGCATTTGTGAATTATATTTAGCGAAATCCTTCTTACAAAACATTATATCACATAACGTGTTGTACTACTGTTTGTCGTGTGAATTTCCCAAAATTTATCATTTACTTAATCAACGCAATTGGTTAAAAATAGTTCAAAAAACCTAACAATTATTCTATAGCATAGGGTACAACATAGTTTAAAGTTTATAACTTAAAATTTTTCATATTTTTAACATGTTTGTAAATGTCCAAACTGTATTTTACCACATTTGTGTTGGCCCAAATATGTTTCTTCTGTGTGTAGAACATCTTAAGTGTTTTTTACTCAAATTTGTATACTGCAGCCTATGGTTTTGGAAAAGGATGAAATAACATCTGAAACGTCAAACGGTAAATTGGTATTTTATTTCTTTACAATTTAAAAAAAACCCTAATTCCGTACTAGTCTACGGCGACTACATTACTAGTATCATCACAACGTCGGAGTTACATCCGAGTTCTTCATTTGCATAGTATACATACAGAGTGGAACAGCCAAATGGAATAAATTCGATAACAAATAAATGAGGGTGTATTGGGAAAAACGCTTGGACATGTCGATTTGTATTTTTAAATGAGCATTTTTTTCAAAAAAAAAATTATACAGGGTGTGTCATGTGACCGTGGCCAATATCAACTTTCTTATTTTAAATGGAAACCCCTGCATATTATTTATTTTTTGGGTTCTTCGGAAAATTCTAGACATAAATCATGTACAATGTCCCATGTTTTCAGATTTATTACGAAAATTAACATTAAAAAAAGAAAATTATTTTATTTCATAAATTCGCTACATTACACTAAAAACCTAATAAGTAATACTGATTATTTCTTAATAATGTAAAAAAAAAACAAAAGACATTAATGTCAATGTAGTAAATGTTCAAAATGCTCGCCGTGAACGTCTTGGCAACATGCTAATCTGGTATAGAAATGTCTTCTAACATTACTCAACATCTCAGGTCACGACTGATCTAATCGCAAGCGTGATTCGTCTTTTTAAGTCATCTAAGTTGAGGCGTTTAGTTTTGTATACAAGACTTTTGACATATCCCCACAAAAAGTAGTCTAATGGTGTCAGATCAGGAGATCGTGCTGGCCATTCTATCGATCCGCGCCTCCCTATACACCGGAAGGAAGAATTTGGTTCAGGTACTGGCGGACATTGATTTGGAAATGGGGCGGTGCTCCATCTTGCTGAAACCATACTGTATTGGCAGGAACTTGTGGCTTTGCTGGATTAGGATATAAGTTTGCGAAAGTTGGCACGACATTAGTTTGGAGCAGTTCTAAATATTTATCTCCATTTAAGTTACCATCAATGAAAAAGGGACCTACGATATGATTTCCAACAATTCGTGCCCAAACATTAACTTTTTCAGGATATTGCGTATGTTCCTCTCTCATCCAGTGAGGATTCTCAGTATACCAATAGCGGCAATTTTGACGATTAACATGGCCGTGAAGTGTAAATGTGCTCTCATCAGAAAATAAAATATCTTCTAATTGGATCACATTGTTATCTAACATTGCCATCATCTGTTCACAAAAATACGTTCTCCTATCGAAATCGTCTTCCATGAGCTCCTGAGTTGGCAGGAGTGGGGGAGGCTCTGGGGGTGGAGTTTAATACTCGAAAAATTGATGTGTGGTTAATGTTGAACAGTGGGGCTGCTTTTCGACCAGAATTATGTGGGTTTTCTTGAAACTCAAGCATAATATCCAATTTCGTATCATCACTTACTGCATTGGCAGCTACTTTTTTAATATGTCTTACATGACCAAGCTCGCAAAACTGTTTTTCTATTTTGCTAATTGTTCCTTGGGATACAGGCGGCAAATTTGGAAATATTTCGTGAAATAAGCGAGAAACTTCCATTTGTGTCCGTGTGTTATCTCCATAACCAATCATTTGTAGAATGGTTATTTTGTGCATTTCTGTTAAATGAACCATTTTTCTGATATTATTACGTACAGTTAACGAAATTCAAACGACAATAGCACTGACACTGATCACTACTGTCATGCAGGCAGACAACATGTTGCTAAGGCTATGAGTTTTTACGAAAATAAACAAAACGGTCTTTGTATTTTTTTTATTTCATATCAGTAAAAAGGAACGCAGCAATGGTTTTTGCTTACTTTATCAATATCAAGAGCTAAATGGGAAATAGATTTTTAGTGTAATGTAGCGAATTTGTGAAATAAAATAATTTTCTTTTTTTAATGTTAATGTTTGTAATAAATCTGAAAACACTTAATATTTCCGAAACAGTTGAAGATAGGTATGGGCATTGTACATGAATTATGTCTAGAATTTTCCGAAGAATCCAAAAAATAAATAATATGCAGGAGTTTCCATTTAAAATAAGAAAGTTGATATTGGCCACTGTCACATGACACACCCTGTATAATTTTTTTTTTTTGAAAAAAATGCACATTTAAAAATACAAATCGACGTGTCCAAGCGTTTTTCCCAATACACCCTCATTTATTTGTTATCGAATTTATTCCATTTGGCTGTTCCACACTGTATATAATAGAGCCCGCAAATATCTCTACAGCTTGGAAAAGTTCAACTGAAACAGTGAGTCATCACGGCGCACGAAGGCGGAGCGAACTCGATGACCTCGTTATACTACTAGCCAAAAGTAAAGTGATAGTATAGTAGTTGGCGCGGTTGACACGATGTTCCAGACATTTTGACCGGCACTATTACTATACGTGTGTATGTCCCCGGCGTAACCCAGCCCACTCGTACTACTGCGCTGTTTCAGTTGAACTTTGCCAAACTGTACATGTAGCTCTTGCACAGGAAAATCAAAAGCTCGATGATTTGTTTGGTTAACAGATGGCACGCAGTTCACTCTCATAAACGTGAATTTTCAATATCATTACCGTACACATAATATGTTAAGGTCACTGAAACGGTGCATGCGGTATTAGCGGACTAGTTACTTATTAGGCTTTATAATATGCGTATTGTGTTATTTATTACTGCATATTTATTCACAATAACGCTGACAATAACAATAATAATAATGGGTTATTGTGCTACAATAACTCACATACATACAAAGTTTAGTAAAGAAAATAAATACATAAATAATTCTACATCTCATTAATGGAACCAAAGGAAATATCATTATAATGAAGGTCAGCAGAACGACACATAGAGTAGTAGCTAGAGGGAAGAAGGAAGAGGTGGGCGCTGGGTTCTAACACCATCAGATCGAGATTAGTCTGGGAATGCTTGGAGAAACTAAAAAATCTAGGCAGAAAGAACAGCGTTGCACTATACTGGGTACAAGGACACACTGGAATCAGTGGCAACGAGAAAGCTAATTTATTAGCAAAGAAGGCCGCCACAACATCATTTGTGAAACCGGAACCATTTTGCGGAGTAGAGATAAGCACCTATGAAGAAGAGTCAAGGACAGGGAGAAGAAACTGAGAGCAATCATCTGGGAAAATCTTTCTGGTCTGAGACATTCCAAGGTATTCCTCGGAAACTTCAATAAGCAAAGAACAGGGACTTTTCTAAAATTAAGTAGGAATAAACTACGTGTAATTGTGAGTTTTCTAACGGGGCACTACCAACTTGTGGAACAGATGACAAGGTTATGTTTGAAACACAATAGCGACTGCAGGTTGTACGGGGCGGAAGACGAAAATCCGGAACATCTGATATCCAACTTCATGGCTATTGAAGCGATTCGCGTCAGTTATTTTGGTGAAGATGTCATTGACGAGGGGAAAATACCCTCCTTGAAAACATCACAACTATTTCAGTTTATTAAAATCCTTAGACTGGATGGAAAACTATAGCTGTGGGCAACAAGTTATAGCTGATGTAGAGGTGCACAATAGATCATTTGGTCGCAGTGCAACATCACCCTCAACTGAAATTCTATTCTATATATAGTTGATTCCTCCTTCCGTACATACTCCATCAGCTTTGAAGGATAGAAGTTTAAGGAAGCGACGTTGTACTTTTTTCATTGAGAGCTGAAGATAGAGGTAGTGTGGTAACCGGACTTGCGACGCATACTCCAATTAGTCACAACAAAGGTAAAAAATAGTTTTTAGTAGTTGGTCGTTTTGAAAAAATCGCGAGAAACGTATGACGAAGCCCAATGATTTAGAGGCAGACAAGGAAATATGTACTTATAATATGTGGAGAAAAGCTCGTAGTCAAACTGAAAAGTACCTCAAGGTTATTAAAGATGTCGACCCTCATCAATGGATTGCTGCTCATACTATACACAAACGCGGTGGGATTACGTTTCCGAGTACAAGAAACAAAACAGCATTTCCTAATATTCAATTTCAATCTATATATGTACATACATATAGTACCGTATAGCAAAGTGCCTAGCGCGCTCGCTTCATGTCCGGTGGTATCGAGTTCGAACCCCGGTATGTTCTTTCTGAATTTGGTTTTCTGTAGTTTCCCAAATTCCATGGCAAATGCGGAAAGAAAACATCCTAAGTCGGTCTACAGCCGCAGGCGTAATAATAGCTCATGGCCAGCCGATGCCCCCTGCAATTGGCGCAAGCTGTTGGGGGATGTTAAGGCATGAATTATTATTATTTATTACACTATTTAGAACGTCATTCCATGCTATACCCCTAAATTTTAAGATCATCCACATACGCTAGTACAGGATAGTTTTTCTAGAAGATTGTATGGATGTATATAAAATTAAGAATAAAGAGCCAAAGCTTGACCACTGTGGCCCACCTGAAGACGGAAAGAAGCTTGTTTATCCAGGTCTTGACAGATATATTGGCAAATCTTTATAAGGTTGGTGACCGTTGAACGTCCGCCTACAAATGGGTCGATATGAATGACCTAGTGTTTACATGTAAGTACGAAAAAATCACATTCTCAAACACTTTGGCAAAATTGGATATTGACAGGTTTTTATGTTACATTCTTGTTTCAAAAACAGAAAATTTTAGCAAAATGGTAGGACAGCTAGCAATTTCAACTGACGAATATTCGAAAATGTTAATATAACCTCGCTATATACGTAGGTACTACTATGGTCACTTGCCACAAAATTGCATAGTCTAGGTCTGGAAAATACCTTAACTTATACAACATTTCTCCTTTTTAATGCAAAAATTGACAGAAGATTTCTATAAAGCTGACACTATTAGGAATACAAATATTATTAAAACTCCTTTGGAAAAAATATTTCTTTTAAGGATATTACAAATAGACAATTTATCATTTAAAGTACAACAGCTTAGGGAATAATTGACATACATATGTGTATACTATTCTCAGTTTTCTTTCATCCTGCACTAAGATATAACAAAACTCGTACACGCTACAAAACAGAAACATCTCCGAGACACAACTATTTTACCTCAATTACTAATACCTGTCTATACTCGCTAAATTAGATTTATGATCGAAAAATTCGTCTGCATATATTTCCTTAGCTCATGCATGCATATTACAAATATCGTATATATCATATATCTCGTTCAACTTTACTCGTCGAGCAAGATTGTGAAGGTGTTGCCACTTTACAACTCATATGGAATTATCGATTTCACTATTTCATCGGCAATCAGCCAGACGGGACAGCTCGTCAATACCAATGAATAATATATTACCGTAGACCTGTTTACCGATACCGTGTACATACATACATATACGTACATACATGCATCTAATACGAATGTAAGAGAAAGATAATAGAAGCGTAGTAGGTATTCTGCCATACGTTAGGTGTGTTGAAATTGAAATTAGATTCTTGTTAGAGATGGGAATGCATATATGCCTTCAAGTGAATACTTGGCCCTTATAATCTCCATGCTTCTTAGGTGATGAAGGAGAAAAATTAAGATTCTAACAAAATCGATTGGGTGAATAGACATCCGATAATTGTTTACGTGTTAAAAAAAAAGAAAAATGACAAATCCTAGATTTAGTAAAATATACTTGTAAGACTTGCCTTAATATTATTTGGTCGTGACTGTACATAAGAAACGAATGTCAAATAAAGAGAAAAGCTTTCTTTAAAAGATTTTACATGAATCTTACTGAATTATTGCCAACTACAACTAATAATGCTCTCCTATTTTCCAGAATTGTGGCCTCAAAATATGTATGTATTGTATTGTAGATGAAAGTTTTGTTCAGGTACCATTTACCTCTCCTCATTATTTGTCTATTGTGAATACCCCTATACGTTCAGTACTCTTCTAATTCAATGTTAATGACGTTTAGGATTAGTTTGCTTAATCTGCTTAAACTGTAATAGCTGCTGAAACCTTTGTTGGTCTAGTGCTTTGCGTTCCCAGTATATATGCTCGGCTGTCTCAATTCCCAGTTCGCAAAATCGGCACGTGTCTTAATGACCTTTGCCCATATTTTGAGGTGATATTTTAGAGGGCAATGATCAGTGGGCAGGCCTGCGTGGGTTCTTAAATCAAGAAGTTTTTGATTACTATTTGATAAGCAATTGATAAATTTTGTCGCTTGTTTTTGTTCGGGCCTGTTCATTCAAAGGACGACCATTTCATTTGCTTCCCAGTTCCTGTGAAGTTCCTTCTTGAGCTGTCGTTTTGAAAGCCCAAAAAATATTTTGGTCCAACAAAATGCATATCAGCGCCTTGTTTTTCTAGTTCATCTAGCATATCATTTTCTTCGGTATTTGTGTGCCCTTTATCCCCACATCACGGATACTCTCTTTTTCTGGCCAGTTGCGCCACAATTCTCCGACATTTCCAAAGCTATTTAGAGTGAAAACTATGAGTGACTAGAGCTTTCAGAGCGCCTTTGCTATCGGTACATATGTAAATGTTTATGGCTCTCAGGCCTTTACCTAGGTTATTGTTGGAGTTCCTCCGAAGGGTCTAGAGAAGTTGGTCTTCGGTCCATTAGCGCCAACTCCTCCCCTTTGCTAATTTTGAATCTGTGCGAGTACCAGACCAATACGTTCTGAAAATTATGTGCACAAGAGCTCCATGCCTGGCGCCACGAAAATAGCACCCTGAATGGTTGTTCGTGGTGCTATTTGGTAGTCCTACTGTTTGATGGTTTGTTTAAAGTTTGTACCTTTTCAAGCAACGCACCTATACTTAATCCTTAGATGTCCGGTTAATTTGTCTTTTTTAAATCAATGCGATATATGTACTTACTTAGCCGATACACACGGAGAACTGCAGCTGTCTTGCTTACTACATGCAGGGTTGCTAGTTGGGCAGTTGCGCGTCGCTCCTGTAGCTCCCAGACATACTAGTCGCTGCAGTTTTTGCAGCTTACTTTGCCTACTCATGAATTTGTGGCCATTATACTAGACTGGCATAGGTTTGCTCGGGTGTTACAACTATCAAATATAACCAGTATATCATTGAGATTACCTCACTGCTTACCTACGCACAGCGGCGCCATTATTTTACGGCTTCCTATCATTGCGTTAGTCCACCTGATTGTGACGGCCTCCAGGCATCTGTGCGCCATAGTTCTTATTATTAATTCAAAGGAGGTGTTATCAAAAGCGCCCTCTATGTCGATAAAAGCACGTAGCTCATTCTTTTGTTAATAAAAATATGTATCTATCATGATAATTAGACAATGGTGGCGTATGCTATCTTTAGCTTTAGTTCTATGGGGAAGCTTCCTCTGAACAATCTTAACATTACAGTCGCGTTACGTATGTATTGAACACAGATGGGTATAACACTAATTCGCTGTGATACTGTAAATGCATGGTATTATCAGAACGGATCAAATTCACTCGTTTACTGAATTTAACGGCAACTTTTCACCGTCATTAACGTCAACTATCTACATGAACATCATGTCGCTCTTGCATTTAGACATACCTTAGAATCCTAACCCATCTCTAACTTAAATTGAAAACTAGATATTTACCGAACGACATGTATGAATACAACGATCACAGTCAATTGAATTTGCCTACGGCGGCGGCCGGTTTCTCCCACCTTCGCCACCTCCACATGACACGAACCAGATCGTTTAAACAGCATCCCGGGCGTAAGATTTAACACCTATCATTTGCATTTCGGAATATATTCCGAGCATCAGCGACCGTGTGTTCCACTATATCACCGCCTAACCTCTCGACGCTGCTTTAGGTAGGTCCTTGTCTACCTGAAGAGGTGCGCGGTGGCCACGATTCCGATCGTCATGATTTCGACGATTGCTTTATACGGCGCCACACGAATTAAGATCATCTGAAAAAGAAGAAACCATTTTTACGATCGCTTTGGATCGTGTACAAAATTCCGCTTTAATGCAGTGATGCGATTCGAACATAAATTCGACCGAATTAGGAAAGATTTATGTGGTCAGTGAAGGTTGGGAGGTATATTTATTATCATAATTGTATGTTTCCAATACGTTCGTACTACAACCAATCACAGATCCATTTATCAATATCGTTTCTTGCAATTAGAGCACCCATAACTTCAATATATAGACTACGTACGTTTATAGTCAAAGCACGATTGCAGCAGTAGTAGAAATTGAAATGATTCTTGTAAACCAGGGCATTGGGCGTACGGACAAATTGCCTGAAACGATAAAAAAGGGGATACAAAATAACCGGAAATGACCTCAAACCCTCTAAAAATTACTGTTTTTTGAACACCCCAAATATCCAAATCATCCACAATCAAACAAAATTCCTTTAAGAGCACTTGAAAAATCTTAAAAAATCTTATTCTTAAACACCCCAAAAATTGTTTTTTTTTCTTCTGAATCAGATCAATTGTTGTATGTAAGAAAAACACCGACGTGCTGATAAGATCCAAAATATATTTTTTAGAAATGTGGTTTTGGTAGTTAAATAAATTAACTAAAATTATCTTAAAAATGTCACAAATCAATATTTACTGACATACATATACAACAAAAGCTTCTCCTTTTTTCCTGAGACTAAAATTCTATCTATACCTTCTGTCTATACATTCAGTGGATCACTTAGGTTCAAAAGTTGTATGCACTTTACAAAATCGCGCTTGACGCTGCATTTGGCACTCTTGACACTTTCCTAGTGTCCGATTTTTTTCTACTCATTTATCTTTTATTGAATCTTTTGAACTTTGTATCCATTCAAGAGTTTCTCTTTTAGACTGATTATTTACCGTGACTTTGTGCAAGTAGTTATTGCCTTTTTCCATTGCGCGCATTTGTTTTAAATTTTGGAGTACGTTTCATCAATCTTCATTTTCATATTCAAGGAGTTTTCTAAATTTGTTTTTAATTTTTTTGCAGTTTTTTTACTCCATACTGTTCTTCTAAAAAACAAAAAAGCTTTTAGTTTATTTTGAGATCAGGTGTGCATATCATGATTAAAAACAACATTGGGACGTCTTTGTTCGAAAAACAAAATTCGTGAGACGTTTAAGCGGTCAAGGTCGATTCTGTAGATATAAAGGCCTTTATACATGGGATCAGCAAATGAATTGATGTATTTAGGGAACAACAACTGACTGTGTATAAATGATTGCATCTTAACAAATATTTTTTTCTAAATCGAGATTAAAGTAATAATTTAAAATGGAAAATTCCTTTCATATTCGAAATCCATTGACATGTGGAGGTTGAATTGTAATTGTTCTTTATTCTTTTCGTTTAGGGACTCGACAGAGTAACTTGTCCATGAGCTTAAAAGTATGACTCTTTAGCTTAGTATTGTCGAATTAATTGCAAATAAATCAGTTAATTTACCCGAAGATGAGGCCTCAATAACAATGTTTCTAGGTTAGGATAGACTTTCGGCCAGGTTCTTTTAGTACTAGTAGTGTAAGCACAAGTTTACCAGAAGCGGATAGTATTTAGTACGGGATTGGATTGAAAACTGGGTACGGATCAGGTTTTTACATCATCCCGTTAACACCGAGGCCTATGGCCTATTGTATTATTCCCTGCCTATTGAAGTTCTTTACATAAACAGGTTGGTTCCTTTTACTAGATTTAATAGCCTGTGTGGTAGAGCTGCTAGTTGGTTAGTTGGTTCGAGCAACGACATTCGTTGTGACAATGCATCGCATTTAAATACAACGTAGCAGACTGTCTCCTCGTCGTCGTTGCACAGTCAGCAAATAGGTTCATCTATGAAGATGCCGATTCTATGTAAATATTTCCTTAGATGACCGTGTAATTTTAGCAAACTCGATACTGTTCTAAGCTGTACTCTGTTAAGAGCCAGCACATCCGGTGCTAAATGCAGGTATAGCTAGCCCATCATTCGTTTCCTGTGTCACTGCTCTTCAACATTGTTGCTGTGTACCTGATGTAAACCAATCCACTCAGCTACTGCACCACTTGTTGCAGTCCCAGTTTTGCCAGACTCGGTTCTAGTCCAGTAAATATTGTTGCAGAGCCTTTCCTTGCCAGTTTGTTTGCTAATTCATTCCTGGTAGCCCCTTATGCCCCGGCACCCACATCAAAGAAATTTTGTTATCTTTTGCCAGAGTACTACCAGATTTTTTAGACAATCCCAGGCTAGTTTGGAGGTTATCTGATGTGCTACCAAGGCTGTCTAACAATCCGGTAAAATATGAATTGACTGACTCTTAGCGGGTTTTTACACACGGTGATATATTGCCCTAATATCATATATTCTGCATTATTAAAGGTGTCACCATATATACTTGCTCCAGAAGTTGTCGTTCTCTTTGACCCGTCTGCATACCAGATCTGGATTGGAATTTCAGGTTTCTGTTTTACTCTCCACTTATCCCAATCTAGAACAACCCTGAAGGGTTTGTCGAGGGAGAGCGTAGAAGTCATTGCGTCACAGCCCATCAAAGGTAGGGTTTTTAATCTCGGTGGTTATTTTGGCATACCCCAAAGTATGCTAGGATCACCAATTTCCACCTTATTTCAATCTGTGTAAATAGCAAAGGCCGGGAGGTTTAGCATGGTCAACATAGCTGCAAGCAGCTGTTGACGTGTTTTTGAGGCACCTGTAATACACAAGCAAGCTAACCTATGTAGCTGTGTGAGGTTTGTAATTGATTGCAACTTTAGTCCAGCAAATCAGGCAGTATTTGGTATTGTTACAATAGTAAACTTCTGAGTAGTTACGTTCACGGACTAGATAGAAAGTCCAATACCGTTGGCACCTACAATCCTAATGGCTGAGAATATCAATATTAGAATTCTTTATTAAAGTCCAGAATACGTAAGATATAAGGAATAACCGGTTTGAAGTTGAAATTACTGTAAATCTTGGTTGAAGACTTAGAAGAGTAGGGAATTATGCGGATTTGTGCCCTAATCAAAAACTGTTATATTAGTATTGTCTCGAAGTACACATTAACATTAAGTTTTCAATTTAGCAATATCACTTTGGTCTTCACTCCTTGAGACTTTCGTATTTTTTGCTGCACAATTCAGCTTGACTATCATGATATCTTAAGTGCATTAAGTACTGTTGAAGTACTGAACTTTTATTAAAAAAAAAAGACGTCACGCTGCAAAAACTGTAGAGAAAATGACAATAAGGACCGTTCTCTGGAATTACTAGCCACAGCCTGTATTTATAATGACGATGTATTTATATGACGACCTTACTAATTATAATCGTCAAATCAGCATTATAAACAACTCTGACCCATAAAGTTTATACACAAACTCAGTAATCAGCGACAAACTCAAGTGACATATACCAAATAAAAATATTTGAGAAGCGTTAGTATTGGCAAAGCTCTGGCTTTTGAAAGAATACAGCGTTAGTTCTGTTCCGACGGAATGTATCTCTGCAATAACCTTGGGTTGTGGTTCTAATTTGATTAGTTTCTATGCTTCGAAAATGTAATAAACAGATTTATGTTATGTAGTGGATTCCCTCTTAGGTGTAACTATAGAGAGTATAGAAATAGTAATTCTTTCTGAGCAAAGCCATACTTCGTTCTTACCCTAGTAATTCAAATATGATTTGTTATTTGTTTGGCAAATTTACTCCACTAAAGTTAGTATGAGCAAAAAGTTAATTACGAGCATTTGACGCGGCTATGATCACCGAAGAGGAAACCAAAACATATTCTACATGAGATTCCACTGGCAACGTGTACTTAATGTCTTAGATATTTCTGGGATTAGCTGGCTGGTGATCAATATTTTGCCTAGCACTACTTCTATGGACTAGATAGAGTATAGGTAGCAAATATCATATTGATGTCTCCACACGTGTTTAAACGGCTATTCGTAGCCGACTTCCTAACAGTTTGAAGCGTTCAATGACCTAAGCATGTCTCTTGTTCAAAATAAATCTTAAAGAAATTAATTGTTATTTAACTCTTAGATAAAAGAATATTGTATAAGATATTATGTATATGTGTATGGCTTTACATTCCGTGCGGAATCCTAGCCGCCCCAAAGAGTTCTCTTGATGGTTGTTCAGAGGTAATGCTGGTTTGTCACTTCTCTATCCAGATACTAGTGTTTTGTATATGGTTCGATCAAATGATTAGTATCCAAAACTTAAAATATGATCTATTGCACTACATTAAACATTCTTTTATTACGATATACTTAAATGTTGAGATTTTCCAGAAAAAAAATCATATCTTTGAACTTGTTTTAAAAAAACATATTTTGTACGTCTAAGATTTTTATTTAAATTATAAAGTAGTCAGTAGACATGAAGTCCAATAAGTAATTATTTAATGTATTAATAGATTATTACTCGTAAACTAAACTTTGCTGGAAGAAAGTCAAGATTACTACATCGTTCCGCCAAGTAGGGAGCAATTCCTTTTTGTTGTGAAAACAGAAACTGTACAAGGATAACAAAGAAGAGGTAGAAACGCGAGCTAAAGTCAATTTACATAGCGAAATAGCTACTTGTGCGAATGTTCAGTTTTCAATGAGGCTTTGCATTCATAAGCTTATCTGGTGCGCCCGCAGGACTAATCCTCACCGAAAAGCGCATACTGGCAAATCCAAAATCAATACTTCATATATGGTAACGTTACCCTCTGTTAATACACAACCGCTAGCGATTGGTGCTGTGCCAGCATCACCCCCACAGAATTTGATAACGACAAATTTATTTAATTCAACGGAATTTAATTTTCCTGCAACACTGAGATAAATATTCCGTAACAATAACGTGTATGTGCGCTCCCGCAAGGAACTTTTCAATTTTAGAAGCTCTTCCGAACGACATTGCTGCGGATTTCGCCGCTGACAATACCGGTACTATCGACTTCGTACTTCATACAAAATGTGCAAAAGATTAGGAAGAGTTGTCGGTTGTAAAGCTGGTCTCCTTCGCGTCTCGCTTCGAATTAAACATCTGCGTGCTCTGCCACATACTGCTCGAGTCTCTGCATGCACATTTATAGAATAAGTATGTAAAAGTCTGAAATGTTCAGAAGCTTTGTCCGCCACGTGATTTCGAACTTTCGTTTCGACGCCAGCATGTTCTTAAAGTTCATGTAAGTGTTACGTCGCTTTTCTGCTGCTTATACGTGCAGTGCATTAGTTTGATGAATTTTATAACGCAAGAAACAGAAAAGAAACTACTAAACATTGATCAATGTGCTAAAGACTAATGCCTTTTACCTGTAGGGGATTGGTGCAACGATGAAGAAGTTTTGAAGAAGGATTTGATGACAAAAAGTAATTCTAATGGCTTTCGCGAGTAAAGTGAACTCTTGTAGGTATGGAATATGGAACACTGTTCGCGGGGACTTTCAAAGAACAAAATGATCTAACTGATGTAGTCCTATATTGTAGACTACTCGAAATATAATAGAGCAGTCTGCAGAACTTCCTTAAATGAAAATTATCGATACACAAACTTTGTCAAAACATATTAATTAAATTGAAAGTATTTGTAAAAACGAAACATATTGAAAAGCAGCACACGTGACATGTGGTCTTAATTGAACATATTGATTTTTAAGCATGACATTCTGTTTATGTTTTCGTGTAGCTGTAGCATACAAAAACTAAAACTATCAACGATAAATGAACATACTAGGAAGTGGTACATACGTGCTGCATGCGACTTAATAAAGAAATGAATAAAGAAGTCGAAGGCGAGGGACTCCCGCTGTTACAGATTAGATCAACGTAACTTGGACATTGTTTTCATAAATTGCTTGTAATTAAGGCAAAACAGGCGGGAGTTCCATAATCTATGCGCGTTTTTTGTTGGTAAAAACAAAGTTAGTTATGGATATCTAACACAGAAGCGTTATATATTTGCGGCAAATTATTGCTACCTTATATCTGGTCTTTGAGGAATGCAAGAATTCATTATAATAAAATTTATAGGTTCTACAATATAAACACAAGAAGTTATTATTATATTTGTTTTACTTTTTGAAACGGTTGAATTTTCAATCTCTTCCAACGTAATGTTGATCATATTTTAGAATATCAAAAATTATTACTGTGCGTGTTGCCTGTGTAGAAAAGCATTCCAGTTTAGCTTATGCTTTGCAAATACTTTATTAGCTATAGATATAACTCAAGCAGGGTATAGAAAAAATCGAATAACTACAAAACGCTCAAATCAAATTGCAAAAAGTGAAACTTAACAATAGGTAAATCCAAATATGTAAAAATATAGAGAGTGTTCAATTTTAAATAAAGTTGATGTCGATTTCTGGTAGAACCAACAGTCCTGGACATCTAAAAAAAGTTTAAGTGAAGCGAACACAATCGATTATGTCATAAACTTTTGATGAACGGTGTCGCTGACACACCCTATATAAGACTAACATAAAATATATGGGTCAGGTAGGCTGTGTAGTAGAACAGGAAAGATAATTCATATTTGAAAAATATAGTAATAGCCTTTCTAATATACTTATAACTTTGTCTCATTAGTAGCATCTGTACATTCCTCTAATGAGAATACACTTTTTTGCACAGACTCACCAACTCTGAATTTAAAACAAGATTAAAGGTAATTTATTTGTGGTCCTTTGTGCCGCAAATAAATAAGTTTTCTTTTAGACGGTATCAGAGACGTGCCAGCTCCCCAACCAATAAATTTAAAAATTTTTTTGGAAATTACTCGTATGTGCCTTCTGTGAGCTCATTTATATAGCAAAAGTTTTGTTCTTTCTTATTAAACGAGTAATAACGCTTTCCTTGTGGTAGTGCCAGTAATATGCCAACAGTAGTCGTGAATGCTTATTCAAAATGGAAGTCATTCAAACACGAACAATTACGTCAGAATTTAGAATTAACGCATTAGAAGACATTTTTTCACATTTTGGAATACCTGAAACCATTGTATCAGATAACGGAACTCAGTTTACTAGCGTTATTTTATACTAATTCTGGCTAAGAAATGCTATTACGCACATACGAACGGCACCATTTCATTCGCAATCCAACGGAAAAGCTGAGCGATTTGTTGGAACATTCAAGAGAGTTCTCAAGAAAATCGCAGGAGGAGGAACATCTCTAATATCTCTAAAAAACCAAATCAGATCATTCCTGTGCTCATATCGAACAACACCCAACAGCCGTTGTCCAGATGAAAAAACCCCAGCAAAGACACTACAAGGAAGAGAACTGAGGACAAAATTCCACATTTCTCAAGTCCAATCTGAAGATGCTCTTGGTCAAGAAAAACCAGTTTACACGAAACATGGTACAAAACGTAGATCGTACGCACCAGGTGACAAGGTCTACGTTAAGACATACAAACCAAACACATGGAAACGGATTATTGGGAATGTTTCGTAGTGAATTGAAGTTTTTGAGGTAAACTTTCACGTGAACTCGCCCGAGGGGCATATTCTCGACCTATACCGTTAATTTCTCAAGCAAAGAACAGGACAAGTCAGAAACGATACCGAAGGCGAATAAAATGTACAAGAAAAATACATTCGTAAGCCTCTTGCCAATATCGAGTAGAAATGTTTCGGTTTTTATCGAAAATTCGTAAAAAATTCTGGCTTGCTATAGCGAAAATGTCTAGAAAAGGTTATGTCCTTACTAACTTTAAACTTTTTGAAGTAGGTTAATTCTCTAGAGAAATTAGGATTTATTATTATATATTATTCTAAGAAATATGTTTTCTAGACTATACGTTTTGCAGACCCAGTATTGCATGAAGACCTTTAGGACATTCTTTGACTGTGTATTACAGCACGTAAAAATATCATTTAATTGCTGCAAAGGCGAATTTTAACGTTGGACAATATTGCCAATCACATTAAAATTTACAAAATTAAACAGAATTTATTTGTGTTAAAGTAAATTATTTGTTTTTGCAAATCATTAGTTTCTGGCACTGTATTTTAAAGAAACTAGGCATTGGCAATCTTCAGATGTTCGTTTATTTGGCCAGATTTATTGAATTCTTGGTACCTGCATTTTGCATTAATTCCATTGAACGTAGTACGATCAACTTTTTTTAGTCTGTATTTTTGTATGTTGCGTCATTACTAATACTTCAGTAATTGTATTTAGTGAAAATGGTTAAGATTTCCGCTAACAACCAGGCTAGATATGGAACGTTACAGCATACTTTTTTCCGTAGCATTGGTACTAAAACCTTGGGTACTAACTCCTTGCTCGTGCTGTTAAAGAAGAAAAAGGTAAGGTTTGAACTGTTGATAAACCAGTTTCATCCACATTGTAGCTGTTGTACGATTGTTTAGGTTTTAAATTACAAATCAATAAATATACACATCTCTACCATAATTTGTGGCTGATATGTGAAAAAGCAATAGGCAATTTCTAAATACTCTTAACTCTGTTTCGAGGAAAACTTAGTAAATTTTGCTAAACTTGTTAGAATGTTGTTCTCCAAATGGATGTACCTTTTGGCTTCTACTGGTAGATTTTTTTTTCTGAATCGACTTTTCGAAACAGCAAAAAAATTGTTACACCAATCTTATCTGCATTAGCACAACTTGCCCCTGCTAACCAGCTGCATAACATTACTACCACTTTACTACGGCTGAGATCTTGGGGCAAAATGCTATGTGGTATATCCAATATGTAGCTTCTAATTTGATCCCACAGGTGGTTCCAAGCATTTCTTGTATATATAGCTTTAGTTTATCAAAGTGACAGTTAATTTTTCTATTGGCTCTGAGTATTTGATTCCTGGCCCGAATACGCCTGCACCTGTTCCCTTATCAGTCTTGTTGCCTTTAGGGAGTAGGTGGATCGCTTTTCTTTTGCCTTGAGGTACTTGGTGGTAATTTCAATGAATTCAATTTAGAAAGTAATGTGTTATTTATTTACCTATATATTTAGGAAAAATTTAGGAAAGGCCAAATCATCGAAAATATTGATAATGCCATGAAATTCGTCAACGATTTAGCCATGATAATATCATTAAAAGTCCGCAACAACTTCCACTGCACCTTTTATTACATGAGCTCGAAATTCCCACACAAAATCAACCTACATCAATTCAGGTAAATATTTATTCATATTCGTCAACAATACTCGAAACATGCAGACCTCAATGTCAACGGAAAAAATCGAAGCACCTAGTGATTTTGTTCATTAAGAAGAGGAAGTGTTAAGAAGTCATGACGATGTTTTATTATTCATCTGTCAGTTGGAACAAATGTCATTACTGTTAGCTAATATATTTTTGTATTTTCATTAACGTAGAATACATTCATTACATTGTAAAAATCCTGTGCCTCTATTAGTATCCAGCACAACACAAAGTGATGTTTGATATCACTTCAGGACATAACAGCCACATGATTTCCAAAGCAATGATGTAATAAAATTTAAAAAAATATATTAAAAATAATTTTATATATTTGCCAACAAAAACAGACGATACGTTTACAATATGTTACTGCAGATTAATTGAAACACGATAATTAACAGACTACTTTCCCTGATATTAATTTCAATAACAGCACCGAGAAAGCAGTACAATTTGTTTCAGCCAAATTTACCATTTACTCAAATATATTTTGTAATTGTAAAATTTTCATACTCAGCATATTTATACCTCTCTCTCTGCAATATTAACATTAAAATTATAGAAATCTGGCATGTACAACGCGATGTACCAGTAGGTCGCTCTGCGTTGGTAAATTGAGTTCTACAGCGCGTATTATATAAATCAACTCCTGCAATTAAATTTAATGGATCTATATTTCTGCTGTTGGTGAAATTTTAAAATAATTTGCTACAAAATAATGAGCAACCGGACGAGTTTTCAGCATAACTTTAGACGTGAGATCCGAGCGGTAAGCTAATTACAAGGAACGGAACCTTTATTTTCGCTAATTTTGCTAACCTTTCGTTTAGTCGCGTCATAATTACACCCGGCTGTCAGTCGAATGTGAGCGACTTATCCTCGGGACTACATTTAATGCAACAATTTTGCAGGAATTTTTAAAACTGACTGTTTTCGGATATCTCTGTTGTAGGTGAATTAAGAATGAGTTGAGTTTGCGTGATCGTATTTCGCAAATTTTACATTACCACACAGCATATTATTTTTAATACCGCATCGTAATTTAATATAATAATATAGTTTTGTTTTATCAAAGAAGATTAAGGTTGGTGACGTAGTTAAGGGTTTCATTCGTGGAGGATGTGATATCTTAACTTTTAACATCTTCATTACTTGACTTGTCACGCCTTAATGGGTTCTAGATAATTTAATTCTATAACTCAAAATTTATGATAACTTAGCGTCAATATACAAAACTATTCCAAGAGAACAATCTATCACTCTACATTTGCATAAATATACTACGAATCAGAACTCTTCGGTAATTCCTTAACGAAATCTGACGAAAACCTTTATGTAATGGATTACTATAAAATATATTAGAGATGTATTAAAATTAACTGCAAATCATTAAATTATTTGTTTTTTTTTGTTTTTTTCATTGAAGATCGTCCGTAATGGGCGAAGGCAGACTTAATTAAAAAAACTTAATCAACACTTTATAACAAAATACTTCGCCTGGAGCATCCAGGATGGAGATTATTTATTTGATTATTATTTGAGAACTAATCAAGCGAACGTGATATTTGCGCTCAATATCTGGAAAGGTCACATTACTTTGATATAAAAGCGCGTGTGTGTTCGCCCATTGTCAGCAGGAGGTCCACGTAGGTAGCTCAACCCTGACGGGCACACCTTCATCGTCGGCTCCCGGTGGTACGGATACGCTTTGGGATTTATTGCGGACTTCAATATATCTAAAAGTAAAATGTAATAGATTGCATGAGATCCTTTTTTGCTCTGCTGTGGAAAGGAACTGGTCTAATATCCAACAAAACTACCACAGTATGTCGGCGATTTATGTTCCGTTTCTTCACAGGTTGATAAATTTGCCTTTACAATAATTATAGACAGTAAAAGATTACATGTGCAGTATTTTTTACGTACTAACAATAAGCGGTATAGATTTCATTCTGACTCACGCAGATTTCTCTCGTATAGTATTATAAAATAAAGCTAAACGATGAATAATGATACCCGCTCTTTAGAACTGAATGTGTAACTGTGTTACATTTGCGTTCTTTTTTATAATCAGGAACTAACATTAACAATTTCAGTATACTCGGTAAAATTGCTGAAATTCTAGGTAAACTATTCAGTAGCAAGCAAATATTACTTTTTTTTAAATCACCAGCAATCTATACATTGAAGTTCAAAGAATGGCACAAACTAAAACCAAAAGAAAATGGGGAGTTTTTGCACAAACTATATCCCCAAGTAAAGATCCAAAATGTGTCACCTAAATGTAGTAAAGTGTGGTGATCAATAGTTTAATCAAAATAATTTCAAAAATTACGTGATGATGCTTTGTTTAATTTAACCCAATATTTGTCCTCCGATCTAATATTTTTTTTATAGAGAACGGCCACTTTACTGCCAATTTTATTACTTTCGATTGCTGATCGTGTACACAGGCTTATCTACATATGCTGCATTATACAATAATGTTTAACAGGAATTTCTACAAATCCATTGCTATTCAAGTGATGAGTTCTTTTGTCTTTAAATTTTCTCGAGGTCCAGTAGTACTCTGACATATTGCTGGTATGGCCTGGATTACACTCTGTAATTCGATATCTAAATACCTAACGATAAAAACTAGATACTTATCCTTGGAATCTGTCTGCATTCAAATAATTCAACGAATTTTCAAGCTGTTTTCAGACCCCATATTACTAAATTATATGCACGGTCTATTAGTTTTGACATCAAAAAATTATACAAGCGAGAACTGTATATATAAAATATTGTAAGGAAACGCACGTAACTAGTCAAGATCGATATTCGTTTGAATTCTTCCTATTTTATTGTTGAGAACATATCACTAACATATATTGCTATAATTCATTGCACTGTGTTTGTAGAACGAAAATGCTGGAATAAGACCATGAAATGAAAGTGATGTAATATTGCTTTCAATCTTCCTTGAATTTTCTCTTACTAAAACTAGCAAAACTAAATTATTTCCTATAATTTATTTTGTATTGCTTATATTTTGATGTAACAATCAAGTGTTGTAAATGTACATATTTGGCTTATAACTTCACATAATAAGAGGGTGTTGTACGTCGAATAGATTTGATTGTAATCTAGGTCGAGCTTTATCCAATGATTTTTGAAAATAATTTATGTTTTGTGATTTATAATTTTTTTTCGTTTAATGTGTATCGAACTACATCTATGTATTGTGTTGTTGACGTTTCAGTTGCGTATACAACAACATTGTTCTTGCCATAACAATACTATTTTTATTACTTTTCAGAGGAGACCTAAATTCTTAAAGTTCTAAAAGTAAGTACTATGCTTCAAACTACAACGATTTCAAGAATTTTGTCTGTTTCACTCTCCAAATAACGTATCTAAATGTTTTCTAGTACTAACTACTTACATGTAGGAAGTAAACTAACAAGGTTCTACTGGAAAGAAGACTAAATTTATAAAATATAAAGATAAACAATTGCACCACAAAAACTATTATCACTGCCAGAACTCCATGCAGTGTCAAAATGATTATTGGTTATGTAATAGCACATTCATTTAGTTCATTAAACTTATCCAAATAATTCAATTAATCTAACATTTGACGAAACATATAAGGTAAAAAATCCGCAAAGCAGTGTAAATTCATTTGTCCGTTCCAGCCGGTTTTCAGCAAGTATTGCCTCAAGAAAGACATTTCTACTTAAACGTATTCAGTTCTTCCTCAGACTTAATTTTTTTATTTTTATGACTAGAATTTCTACTCAGTGCATCTGTATTATAGATGTTTACAATAACATTGTAAGCGGTTCAGCCACTTCTGATAAATTATGTATAAAATTGTTTGGGTAGATAACCATGAACTAACAGTATTTGTAGACATTTATTGTCGCTAGATACCACTAATTGTTTGATTTTCTATCGTGTGAAACTAAACTATTTGAGGTTAATTTTTGTCCCAAAAATTTTACGAACGTGTATTTACATTTAAATCAGTATTTGCAAACAATTTATTACTTGGAATGGGATTTCATTTAATTTTTGTACGTTTACAGTGTAAATCAGTTTGTCGTCAAACATTATTTTTTCCCATGGTATAGCCAATATTAGGTAGCTATTTTTCAAATTCTATATAAGATATATACATTACGTGACACGAATGTTTCTGTCATAAGAATATAATCAAAGTTTCACTACATTTCACATATTATACAAATGTTTAACACGATAGCTACGGCCATTTAAAAAGAAACATTTGCCACAGACCACTTTGCTTTTTTTTATAAAATACGCATGTAAATAATATACTGATATTGATACTGATGATTGAATACTTTCCTCAAAAAAACATTGTTATTATTTTGTATTCTGATATGACTCACATATGGGATAGTGGTCTACAGCAATAATTTTTACGATTAGATCAAATACCTCATACATGAGACACGGCTTTTGACTCTAACAAACATAAAAAAGGAAATAGTTGTTTCTACTACAAAATAACTTTATTCAATTTTCGTACAAAAGGAAATGCAAGCAATACAAAAATGTTATTTTGGTTAATTCGAAAAATTAAATTATTTTAGAAATGGTGTTGCGAAAAACTAGAATTTGGACTAGTTTTCCTTTATCATTCACTTATACATTGCACACAAAGAAAGTTTACTTTCTTTTTTTATTTTTCGAATAAATGCGGCATCTGATCCTTTTTTAGATTTTTTCTGGAAAATGTAAGATTTTTGAGTCTTTTTTCTGGCGGCACCCGTGGAGCCAATAAGTGATTGTATTATTTGGTCCTTGAAGTTTAGATAGGCATTTTTCTTTCCTGTAGTTTTCCTAGTTTTCTGATGTAGTCAGTTACCTACTATTCTACAAGGAAACGTGTACCAAATGAAAAAATCATCAGCTTTAAAAAATTTTCTTGCTTCTTCCTGTAGCTCAGCCTCACTCAAACGTTGATTTTTTGACGAATACATGCCAGAATAATACTTATTTACACATTAGATAAAGATATATTCGGGAAGAAACGAGACTATTGAATGTGCGAAAACAACATAACCTCAAAAGATATTCAGAGACCATTTGACTCACATATGTATGTAGTCGTCAAAACCGCGCATGACGTCATTGCGAGGCAAACTACATTTGAAATTTATTTCAAGAGAGGTTAAAATCGCTGGTTTTGTAGGCGGGATTTGCATTTAACAATTAATGCTTCGCAATGACGTATGCATAAGATGTGCGTAGGCATACCTGTGTCTGTAATAGTCTATAATAGTAATACTGTAGTCACTACCCAAAGTTCCACTGTCTGAAACGGAGAAAAGAATTATTTTCCGGAAGAAACTGATTTATGTTGAAGGAAGAAATGAAAATAAAATTATAATTTTTCCTAAACAACCATCAATTTAGCTGGAAGCAAGGTAAACTTACATGATCACAAGAATGTTTCAAACTTTCCCTCTTACTTTGACTGAATCCAACAAAAAAATAGTTGTATTTAAGCTTTCAGTTTAATGGCATTTATCGGTTTGAGTCGCTGTGAAATTGCTACAATTCTTGTACGGTCTCAATACATTGGACCACGATATTTAAAATATTCTCAAAAAACGCAGGTCAAGTATTTAAAATGTGGTCATGTATCGTTTGCTGTTTGTATCGTGGGTGCTTTTCTTAAAATTTTAAACGTTTGGTCGCACACTTTTTGGCGGCAAAGTACTTTTAGTACATGCATAACTATAAGAAAATTACCTAACTGTAATAATCTAATTGCCTCAATTTTCCTGTTTACTTATTTCAGGGAGTTAACTTCTTATGTTTGATCAGGGAAGTATTTATCTAGGTATATACGAATAACACACCTGGCGTAAACTTAAAACAGAATATCTAAAATCAGACAAACGAAACAAAATTTACACACCATACAAAAAAATAACATATTCTGTGGTAACATACATGACTACTCTATTATTAAGCGCTTATTCGTTATCTTTTTTATTACATCTAAAATGTCGCTGTGTATATGTTCTATTTTCTAATAGGTAATATCCTTATATCGCTCTCATACAGTGTCACACTCAAAACTCGAAACCTACGACCATCCAAAGTTAACGCTATTTAAATAGGTGTGGCGCACAGGCTTTCTTATACGTGTGTGCAAGAGGAAAATCGTGAGAATAAAAAGTATGGGGTAATTTATATTGTAATTTGCATCCATTTTTCTACGTCGTAGACGCTAATTTTGGAAATAAACAAACGCTCGTCTCCGCCATGGGAAACATACATAATATTTTAAGTGGTCTTATAATATTATGGGCATACCTAATATTTGACACGTCCATGTTGTGTGTGTGCGTCGTCATTAAAGAACGGTGCTAAATACTAAAAATAATATAATTTATTTGGTGTAATAATTTTCGTTTTCGTATGTGATTAGTGCGTTTAGTTTTCGGTGGATTTTATTACTTTTCAACTTTTCACTCGAATACAAGTTTCGACGAATATGGAAGGATACATTGCGAAAGCACGTGGCTTTTACAAATGGACCGTGAAAATGAATAAATTATTATAATTTTCAGCGTCGCTTACCGACGACATTATTTACGTAAGAAGGAAAACTTTTAACTTGAAACTGCTCGTAAGTGGGCGTTGATTCTATTGATGGAGTCAAAATCGGCGTTTTAAGTACGTATTATCTCTAGACATCTGATCAAAGAACAATCGAAACTTGTTTATAAATATCTTTAGGTACCTACAATACCTCGTCGAAGAGTCGAAGAACTACAACAACTATCATAAAGTATTAATGTTCAGAAAACGACCTGAGAATAAAAAATCCTTTTGAAATCCGAATTTCTCTCAATATCTTCAGTATATTGGACTTACCTACTAGTGAGTATTAGTGGATTGTATTATAAAATTGATTTTTGCGTTTAGTAACATCACCTGAATAAGAATGAAATAAGTTGTCTTTGGATGTCTGCACTTTGCAGTTGCCCCAAGATATTATACTGATTAAACTAAGTTTATTGAAAAAAGAAATAGGTACATATGAGGACATACCTACTAATCTTGAGACACCAGAATCGCGATCCAGACATCCCGGAGAAAATCACATAACCTTGACAAGACCTTAAAACCGTACCTAAAGTATTTTTTAGTTAATGTTAATATTATAAGAGGGCCATTAACTAAGTTTATTTTTTTTGTTGGATATTTGGAATTAATAGTTCATGTAGTAGGTTTGTCGATTTGATTTCATAAGTAGAATCAGAAACTATACCTGCTATAAAAAATTAATTAGGAACGTATAAAATAAATATTAATAATTAGTTAAATTACAACTTACCAGCACAATCAAAATCAATTATATATAATAAAAGATAAAATCAAATAAGAGAAACCGAAAGTTCGAATCAGCGCCATCTACTAAAACCACCACATACCCTGAGATTACCAATAACAAGGAACCAATTTTAGCAGAGATAATAACCACTAAATCTAATAAAATAAAACAAAGTTAAATTATTTTCCAAATTATATAAATCAGGTTTAAAAACGTTAGAAATTAATTTACTACGAAAAAAAAACAATGGTAAGAAACATTACATATTCTCCCATTATTCAAATAAAGAACTGCTTGCAACACTTACTGGTGTTGCAAAAATGCTAGGGGTGTGTAAATTCTTTATATCTTTAGACGCAAAAGAAGTCACAGGAGTTTACTAAACATTTCCTATAACTGAATTAGTTTGATATCTACGAGGGAAGGACTGACCGAGTACAAAAACCTAAATAAAGCTCCGATACGCACTTATGCAAACTTTTCATGTGCAGCTATGCACTGATAACAACCAGATAATTAATGTATGTGGTTACATATTGCTGTGTATCTTTCGTGGACATGCACGATTACAGGCATAAACAAAAAGTGTGCGCCGGCCAGCTTCAGGCATACAAACCCTTAAACTAACGATCGCGAGCAGACACTACAAACAAAAGTATATGATCTCAGGGAGAGAGATTTGTAATAAAACTCTAAATGGACGGTTCTACGAGAATTTAAAAAAATAAAAGTAACCATAAACTTTGATCTTGGGACCGATAATTCTATTGTTATCTGCCACAGATATAATTTTGAAAACCAAAGAAAAAGGAGTCAAATTGAAAAATTACCAAAACAAGAACTCTGTAACAATATAAATATATTCTTGTAAATTTCATAAAAAATATAAAAAAATATAAGAAAGAACAAATTACTTGTCAAAATATCTAACAAATTGTAGAATGAAATAATCACAATTGTGAACAAAATACCCAGAAAAGTATATTTTCCCGAGGGAAAATATATAAAAACTGGATCTTAGCAACTAAATACTCTTAGAAGTTTTCTTAAATAAAAACGTAAAAAAATTAAAACGACAAAACTGAAACAAACTACTGTAACTCAAAAATATCAAATGAAAATATCCTTCTAAAGCAAACTCAAACAAACTAAATTCTTATTCGCGCAAACTTCCAAAACGATTAATTCTTAAAATTAAATTAAAAAAACTTACTTAAAATCCTTAACTAATCACTACACTAACATAGAAATCATTAATGCAATCTCCACACAATAATCATACAAAATTATCTAAGCAAATATAAAAAAAAAACTAATTAAATGGATCATAACTAGGAAAATCAAAGAAAATCTCGGAGAAATTAATAATACGTCTCTACTCACAGAAATTGCATCAATAATCTCCCAGCTCGACCGAGTTTTTACACGAAGAGGCCTGCGACCTTCAACGTAGATCTGCCCGAAAATTAGATAGAATATTCGAAATTTAAAATAACACAACTGCATGACTTACATAGCAATAATGTGACCTTGCAAAGAAAAATCTAAAATTCACCCAGCTACAGAACGTAGAAAAATTAAAACAAATAGTGGAATTTCTAAAATATTAATAACTTATCCTTAAATCTAATAGCTTAAAACTACCGACAAAAATATACAATAGAAAGAGTTTGTAAGAATTTTAAATATACAGAGACTCCGGCGAAGAACCTTCTTACGACTCAAAGAAAAATCTAAAATACATACTAAAAGATCCGCAACAATATGTAGTAAAGAATGACTTTTCTTGTACTCTTAATTGTTTATCCTTATTTAATAATTGTATTATGATTAAGACAAACAAGAGATTAAATTAGCCTGATAGCAGCAGTAGTTGGGGGAGGGAGGAGGGATAAATTTCTCGAGGGGAAATTACATTTTTTAAAAACATTGTAAGTGATGCAGTGGGACTGTAACAAAGTCATGAAACACATTTACCCACAGAAACAAAAAACGAACAATGCGAGCTCTTTAATTAGCTGAACCAAATACTCAGAGCCAATGCAAATTTACGACAGCGTCCTCCAAGCAGATATTAATGCTATTGGAAGATGTGCTCATCTGAATCTTGTCAGGAACTATCGGGAGCAAAGCATTGCAATTTTGCGTTGAGTTTTAACTCCAATACATTGAAATTAGTCTGAGAATACTTACGGAAACTAAACAATCTAGGCAGAGAAAACAGAGTTGCATTGTGGTGGGTACCAGGACGTACTTGCATCGGTAGCAACGAGAAAACTAATCTATTACTGCACCGTTTTACCAAATAGGGTTAAGCACCTATAAAAGACAACTCAACGACAGGGAGGAGAGGTTTAGCGCAACCGTCCGCGAGAATCTTCCTATATTGAGACATTCTAAGGTACTTCTTGGAAAGTTCAATAATCAGCAAAGAGCAAGGAACATGCTGAAACGCATACTTTTGGATTTTCTCACAGGGCACTGCCGCCTTACGTGACACTTAATAAGGGTAGGTTTGAAACACATTAGTGACTGCAGATTTCATGGGACGGAGAACGATAATCTAGAACACCTGGCATGCAACTGTATGAGTATTGCACCAATTCGTGCTAGTTTATTCGACAAAGCTGTCATTGATGAGGAACAAATACCCTTCTTGAAAGCATCACTGCTATTACAGTTTATTATGAAAGCCCTTGTATTGGATTCCAGCAACTAAAGTGTAATACTAATTCAATTAATTAGCATAAATTTTCTTCTCAAACAGGAACCTTCAATAAAGAGCGCAGACTCGATCTGCGACATACTATTTCGCTCCGAGCAAAGTAACTGTTCTCTGAAAGTTTATATTGTGACGAACAACGTTCTTTCATTTAACAAATCTAAAAATCAGTGAATTCAACAGTTTATTTTTTTAAGTATTTCTGCCTGACAGTCACATTTTTTCCAAAAATTTGTAAACGTCATTTCATATTTATTATGTCTACTGTGAGTACGAGGGAAGAAACCCTAAAATTGATGCGTTTATTTACTTAAAAATTACCCCAGTTCTAGCAGGTGTTTGGGATATTTAAAAACAATATACACAAACAGATATTACGCGTATAGCAGCGTAAAAATCGATGGGGATGCGTTGCACGTCGACAAGTTATATTCAACACATGAAAACAATATCGCTACGATGTACGGCACTGGCGGCGCCCTACGGGAGATCACGGGATTTTGAGGTACTGCGTGTGCATAAAATATATGCTTGTAGTTTCGTTGGAATGGAACGATACGTGTATAAGTATATTAAATTAATAAAACATATTCTTTCTGTGTGTTTGTGCTTATTCATGCATTTATGAATACATGAGAATATAGGCGTAAGGTTACGCCATTCAGATGATACAAATTAATCATGAGTTATCGACCTACGCTATAAAACATTTATATCTACGATAGCATAAAAGTTACGTTCAGATAGGGACTTGTTACGTTCAAAATACACACGTAAGGTTTACATATTAATTTTAATTAAGATTTTGTATAATATTTATTAGTTTTTCTAGGCTCTTTATGTTTATTCAAATTCCAGAATTAAATTTTATTTTTTGTATAGAACAAAGTTTAGACGATACGCGCTATAACACTGATTAGTTTAATGGTAGTTACCATGAATCAGCAGGTGGTATTTTGGGAGTAAGTACAAACTTTTGTCGACAACTTCAGTAAAAAACAACACAATCGCATGATCTTATGCGAAGCAAATGTTTTAATAAAACCTGTAATACATGTATTAGGTACTTACATAGACCATACGGAAGTTATGACATACAAGAAGATGATATACAAGAAAAAAAAACAAAATTTAAATCAGAAATTGAAAACAAATTGTCAAATACTCCTTCGTATTTTACAATATTGTTGAAATCTCGACAAAAACTGGGCTCCTAATCAAAATTCCGTACACGAAAATTAAAAAAAAGCTAAATCTGGATTCAGTTTGCACGGTAATTCTCTTATTTATTACGGAGAGCACATTATACATATATTTTGAAATACAAAAAATACTATTAAAGTTGTGGTAACGTGGAGTTTTTGTTGCCAAAGAGGTGGCAACTTTTTTTCGCTCGTGGTCTGTCCTGTATCTCTTTAGCTGCTGATTTACACGGTGTCTCTCCGACCTGAGCGAACATGCATTGACACAACCCAGAAAAAGTCTTGAAAGAGCCTCTTGGTTGGAAACGCGCTAATTGAGCACCTGAAACAACTCGACCCGGATAGACCTCCGCCTCATGTTGCAACTAAGCGAATAGTTAACAACTTTGGGCTTTAAGAGTCACACGCAAGGAGGAACTAGACCCCTATATTTTAAGCAGCTTAGGACCACTCTAATTAGCGACCAAAAGCTTAACGGACCAACGTCCAAATCTTGGAGACATAGAGGATCTTCAGAACATTGCCAAATATCGAAATAACTAGAGAGAATTAAGAAATTTGCGTGTAGTAAGTATAGTGTCTATTTATTGTCTATAAATTTGGTTTTCAACTATTAGAGGGGGGCATGCTATATATTTTGAGATACCAGGAAAGTACAAGTCTTTTATGAAAATTATTTTGTTTATGTATGACTTTTTATATGTTCTCTTGACAAGCCCATGTTTCTATAACAAATCGTATCTGCTACGATTTTTTATGACAGCAACGACTCTACTGACAGTCAGAGTTAGAGAGAGAAATTTGTTTGTAGGTTAATACAGTTAGGACGGTTGTTGATAGGACTGTACAGGTGCCGTCACAAAAACTTAAAATAGTTTCTATAAATTAAATGAGCTTTTAACGACTATCCAAATGCAATCTTTAAATGACGGCAGTAGTCGCTGCAGAACCCCATTAAGAAGAAGTATGGCTTAGCCTGATTGTATAATATTGTTCTAACATTCTGTATTAATTAGTTTACTTTTCATTATAAAATTCATTAATTATAATTTACATACTTACATCACAAATTTCAATAATCAACATTTTCAATATTACTTGTTATTTAAAACCTCTTTAGCCCCTTTAAAATATTTCGAAATACCCTCCTGATAAACAAACACCATTTCTACAATTTTCATTTTTGACAGATAAACTTACAATATAATCAGATTAGTGTCTGAAGTTCTTTTAAATTTTTGTGACGGCAACTATACATTTTAAGATCATTTGCATATGTATGTCAACGATTCACATCTAAACTTAGAATTAGAATTTGAGTTGCTGGTGATGTTGCACTGCGATCCAATGATCTATTGTGCCCCCCTACATGAGCTATCAGTTGTTGGTATTTACTCACAACTACAGCTTCTCATCCAGTTTAAGGGCTTTAATAAACTGCAATTGCTGTAATGGTTTTAAAGAGGGTAGATATTTTCTCCTCGGCAATTACATCTTCACCAAAATAACTGGCACCAATTGCTGCAATAGCGTTACAGTTAGATAACAGTTGTTCCGGAGTTTTGTCTTCCGCCCCGCAAAACCTGCAGTCGCTATTGTGTTTCACACCTATCCTCGTCATGTGTTTTGCAAGGTAGCAGTGCCCTGTGAGAAAACCCACAAGCACACGTAGTTTGTTCCTATTTATTTCTAGCAAAATGCTTGTTCGCTGCTTATTGTGGTTTCCAAGGAATACCTCAGCCCTGTCTCAGACAGGCAGGCAGATTTTCCCAGACGAGTTTCTGCTCCCTGTCCTTGAATTCGCCTTTATAGGTGCTCATCCCTATTCCGCAAAACGGTTTCGGCCCCACAAACGATGTAGTAGCGGCCTTCTTTGCTAATAAATTAGCTTTCTCGTTGTCACTGATTCCAATGTGTCCTGGTACCCAGCATAGTGCCGTTCTGTTCGCTCTGCCTAGATTACTTAATTTCTCTAAACATTACCAGAAACAAATTACTCAAGAATATAATGAAGAAGTCCCAGATTGGATCTCTGGGGTACACCTGGGGAAATTCGATAGTTGTCATAGCAGAAGTTATTGTACACCACATACTCATGCTTGGCAGTGAGATAAGATTGAACAAAGACCAAATTCCATATGACCCACTGGCGTAAGCATGCCGTGCTCTATGTGATAAAATACCCTCGAGCAGTATAGGTTATATATATTTAATGGATGATAATGGCTAGGTTGGATGTACTAGAAGCAAATCCATATTGATAAGTTCATATTTGCAATGCATTATACAATTTGAAATATCTTCATATATTTTCCTGAGATCATATAAAATATTTACAGACCTCTAATTGGTTATCTCAACCAAGTTGATTTGAACACTGCCACAATTTTTGTTGTCTTTCAGGCAGACAGGAGAAATGTTATTTGTACGAGAAGAACTGTCAGAGAATTCAGGAATACACTTCAGCACACGTCTGCACAAGAATACTAGGTAGGTAAACTATATGACAAGGTATTCTTGACAATGATCTTCAATTGTTTACAAATAACTAGAGAATTTTAGGGTTCTTGATAATATCGGATCCCACTTGCCTAGCATAGCATTAGTGTGAAGTGGGGGCCCTTCCCTGATAAAGCATTTTAGTTTTCTAAACTCTACCGGATCTAAGTCTTTAAGCATTTAAACACTTTTACCAGGTCCCAAAAATGCGACTACCAATTGCTTAAAAGTGATAGATCACTAGAAATACTTTCTAATGTTGTTAGCAGTGCATCATTTCTTATTGCGAAGAGATATTGCGATCATGAGACGATTCCATGATTTACTCAAAATCTAGCAACGGAAACAAATTCTACAAAAACCTTATGCCAAGCAATACAGTTTCAGTTTTCAGATTTTCCCACACTATTCTCCATCTTATTGTCTAATTGATACATTGTTTACTTTGTGCAAATTACAATTTATATTTTTTATTATTAAACATTTTATTTAATATAAATGTTATACCCATATTCTGATGTGTATAGATAACTGAAGGACTTTTTTTACTACAATTTTGTCCCAACCGCTGTTTAGACCGCATCAATTTAACATGTTAAAAGAAACAGAGGGCTCCTTGCTGTAGTTCGGATAGATCGAAAACAAACTATTCTTCTAGGCTGATCCAAACAAAATTTCAGCGACATAAAGGATCCTCTTTATAGCATAAACTCGTGATATATTGCGTTATTTATAAGGGTAGTGAATGTTCCACGCAAGCTGATCTATTATTATTATTATCATTGTTATTGTAATATACCGAAACTAGCACGCTATAAAAGCAGGCGAGCTTTTTTAAAAAAGCATATATCTGTCAATATTTGTCGTCGGCATACAGGATAAGATAAACAAAATATATTTTCCACATCGGGGCCTTCTCCTTTCTTTAGTCGAGTGTTTTTGTCAACATATACACTATCCTCACTCTAAATGTGTAAAGCGCTGCAACGAAAATAAATTTCGGAACATGGCAGCGCATTTACGCGCGTAGACGAGACAAATTGTCACGTTGAGGGAAAAAATAATTCAGTGAAAGTGTAAAACTATTTCCGAACGAACTGTTAAATAACGTTTATGGCCTATTTGGAACTGTTTGTTCAGATCGAAAATATATATATGAGATTCGTGAAGAACTCTGAAATACGGTTGCATTATTTTTGATATTGGATGTCTACATCTGTTCAAAATATTAGGTTATGGTTTGTTTATCAAAATGTAATTTTATGTTTACGTTATGAGAACATTTTTCAGTATAATTCTATTTTACGAGTCTAGTCGAGTGTGGTTGATTGATTTGTAAAGAGCTACCCTCACTTTGTATATGTGTCGTATGTTGCATATTATTTGAAGGAACGTGTTAGTGAGAATCCAGAAATACGGCGTGCAACCAATACCTTTGAAAATGGCCGATCTTGAAATTTGATATATTATGTAGGTACTTCTAATGACTGTGGTAGATTTTTTATATAGGATATGGTCCTTCATTCCATTTAGTTTATTTCACAAGTTTACGCAAACAATTACATCAGCATATCTAAAGAGAACACGGCAGCATTGGGAAAGTCTTGAAAGTCCCAAACAGAACTTTCTATGGGAAAGTTTTCGAAGATACGAATATAAACGGTAATTGTGTAAAATAATTTTATTGATCAATGGTATACACAAACTAAACATTTAACATTTTTCAATGTAGTCACCTCCGAGCTCTACACACTTTTGCCACCGCTTTGGAAGCTTGAATATGCCTTCTTCATAAAAACTTGGAGAGCGAGATGTCAGCCAATTGCGCACATACTCCTCTAATTCTTCATTGCTTTCAAATCTTTTGCCTCTAAGTGATTCTTTCAAGGGCGCAAACAAAAAATAATCACAGGGTGACAAGTCAGGGCTATAAGGAGGGTGCCCGAGAGTTTCCCAGCGCATTTCTTCCAATTTATCGCTTGTCAAAACTGCGGTGTGTGGCCTAGCGTTGTCATGAAGGATGATGACGTCTCGAATGGGCATACCTCGTCGTTTGCTTGATACGCGATTTTTGTCGACTGTAACAACTCAGAATAGTAAACCGCATTCACTCTTCGTTGATCGAGAAGAAAATGAATGAGTAAAACTCCCCTTGCGTCAAAGAAAACAGTTGCAATCCGGCTGAGGGACGGGTTTTGGTTTTGACTGGGGCAGTCTTTATTTGGAACCCAGCGAGCACTAATTTTTCTAAAGCCAAGTTGAGCAGTGATGATGGATTGAACACTCCCATAGCTTATACCCACTTTTGATGAGATTTGTTTAATAGTAATAACCGGCATTCACCTTCAATAAGCTCTCTAACAGCACGAATGTTGTCATTTGTGAGACTTGTTCGTGGGCGTCGACTTTCATTTTCGACACGTTCTCGCCCATCCCTGAATTCTCTGACCCACGTATACACTCGATTTTGAGACAGTGTAGCATCCCCAAACTGTGCCTTCAAACGAGTGAAAATTTCCGATGGTTTAATGCCTTCATTGGTAAAAACTTTATGATGATACGTTGTGCAACAGTCGAAGGTATCTCGCACTCAGTCATTGCTGTAGTGCGGGCAGAACCGAGCTCAGCTGCTACCCAAATCGGTTGCCCCCTCCTCATAAACCAAACAACACACGAGCATCGAATCCTCTAGATCGGAATGACGTGCTAAGCTAATTAGTCAAAATAACCGTTGATATTTGATTCTCCCTCGTAATATTGGTGGGTATATTAATTCAATTTCTGCAGGAGCAATACACGCTCGACACTATGAATTATCTGATTTAAAGATTACCCATCATCCAATAATTTTCTAACTTCACTTAAAGCTTTTTAAGTAGCATCATTGGTGGAATAAACCCACACTGATCAATGTACACTTGGTTCTATAAAAGCGTACGGGTCCATATTTGTTTGATCAATAGGTGGCATACGTTCTTGTGTAACATACTGTATGTAATATTAGCAATTAGAAAATATTTATATAAATGTCTAATAAATTTTGCAAAACAACAAACAGTGCCGTGTTAGACAAGGATCGCAGTATTTCTTAGTATGTACAACAAATGCTTACTCTGAACTTCCAAGCGTTTGCTTTCTAACGCTGTTGATTACGTGGGAGTGACATAATATGTGAAGTGACCTTTTTGATATCAGTTCAACACCCAGCTTATAGAAATGCATTTTAAGTAGCACAGTTTGGTTACTACTTTATCAACAAATACCTTAGCAGTTTTCTGCCTGGCAATTGTCCACAATCATTTTGACGTAATATGACTTCTCTTCTGAATAAATTATAATATCGCAGGTTGGTTTTTGCCCTATACGAAAGGTGTTAGAGAATTTCTTGCTAGCTTATTGGATTTCTGGTCTTTCCATATTAGAATGCACGCAGCTTCACTTTACGACAGCCAGAGAATCAATCTCAAAGTGATCTCCTAGCGGTACATGTATAATCGTACATGCTCAGATATGCGAAGTATAATCTATGACTAAGGCGGTCCAATCATGACCTATACTTCTGTTCTAGTAAGTTATGTCTACAATAATAATCATTTTCTTCGTTTACTTCTAATTTGCATACAAATGTACGCAAATCCTGTTACTTACATTAAGAGTTGTAGAGGATATACATACATACACTGTTGAAAACAATTGACGAGCAATAATCTGTATGCGTGAAGAAACATCCATAAAATTTGCGGAGCATCAAGATTTTCTATAGACGCGGCTATGTAGAGAGTTTCGGCTTCTGTTATAGGTAGGTGCATCTTTTACTGAACGGCTCCGATTACTGGAAAACTCCGTGACCATGGAGATCAACGGGTGAGGACGAAACCAGTGGTTCTTAGTGTAGTGAGAAGCTCCAGTATGTAGTTGTATTCGCTGCATAATGGCGGCTTGATCGCGCTACTTAAGCGAGTTTGAACGAGGAAAATTTGTGCGCCCTTCTGCAGCGTCGCGTGCGTTGTCTCAAGGCAACTTCGAGCCGGTTGGCCAGCACGAAAGGAATGCGCACTCACTACGCAAACTGTACGAGGGCGTTTGGTAGAAGGTGAACTGCGAGCGCCGTGCGTTGCAACGGCTTTCACTCGCTCCCAGACACTGCCGCATACGCTACCAGTAAGTAAATGTAAGGCATCAGTGGGTTACTCATCAAGATTCGAATTGGGCGTCGGTGACGCGCGCATTTTGGTTCGTCGGTGACCTGATGAGCATCTATTCGAGTAGCGCGTTCAACACGCCATATCCATCGCCAGCAGGGCATTATGGTACGGGGTGCTGTTACATATGGAAGACGTATGTAAAACAGACGATGACGGGTCGCGGATGCAGCCCGTAGCTGGGCCGCTACAGCCTGCTGTACTTCTCTATGGTCGGCGGCGCCAACATCGGCTGTACATGCACGACAACACTCCACCGCAGAGGCATTTGTGGAAGAGTATCGTATATAAATGGCTCCGTAGCTAGCTCGTTCTCCGGATCTGAATCCGATCGAACATGACTGGGGTATGATCGATCAGACTTCAACGTTATCCGGCTTTCCCGGCTAATGTTAAGCAGCTATGGAGGCGAGTTGAGGCGGCATGGTTGGCCATCCTTCTCACTGCCATACGACTTATTGATTCCATACCTGGTCGTGTAGTGATCGTACAAGCCTCCCGTTATTGATGCATTCCATCCCAACAGGTTTACGGCGCTCTCCGCATGAGGGTAAGTCATAGTAGTTTAGTACTACTTTTATACCAAATTCCATTGCGCTAAAACCACGCGTTCAGATTATACAGGCTGTGGTCCTCAATTGTTTGCAGCAGTGTATATCCAACACAAACTTTGCTTTATAAGTGGCCATTAGTAAATCAAACAATGCAAGTTTCGAAACAGCTTCCGTATCTTCTTAATTTTAATTTCTTTCAGATTATTCCAGAATTTTGCAAATAATTAAGTTTAAAAATACTTCAGGTTGTTATACATTGGATTGGTTCTCTGCAAAATAATTGTAGATCAACAGTAATTAAAAAGCACATAATTTTTCCGGTCAGTCACTCGCCTAAATTTTAAAAGTTGCTTCGAATTGTTACAGAATCGTGCATAATAAAACTAAAAATTAGTAGAAAAAGACAGAAAAAAAGCAAAAAGTTGTTTTCCACGGCCAACGTCATTCTTTGGGTATTTCAAAGAAAGAGTATTTGCTTGAGCAGTCACTATCCCTCACCCTAAAGATTCTTCTAGAGTGTTCTGCATTGTTCTGCAAAGTAGTATTAAGAAATAATCGAAGAAAAAAAATTATTTTCTTTTGTTTGAAATGGAACAGTTAGCTTCCAGGAAATTATTTCATATTGCCACTAATAATATTACATAAACACTATTAAAATTTTATTTTTAATTTTAGTTTCATTTTCTTGGTCAGATCAGAAATAATGCTAAAAACTTAAAATTAATTAACATTGGTTGGTCAGGAGCCTATTACCTTGTCAAAATAATATTAAAAAGTAATAATCGAAAAAAAAAAATGATTAGTCACTCTCCCCCTCTGCCCCCCTTCCCTCGCCTCCGAGCCTGCGTTATTCGATAACTGAAACTTATTTTACATTGTTCTACATTGTTTTCGTGTTATTAAGAACATATTTTCTTTTGGTCAGCTTTCCACGCAAAGGCGAAAAAAATAATTTTTGGATTCTTTGAAAGGTTTGAAAAAAAAATAAAAAGAGTGGAGTTACAAATTCAGGATAAAATAATTAAATTAAATATTTTAAAAGCACCTGCGATATCGCTTAGCTTGTACGCTATTCTGTTTTTTATTAATACAAAAAAATTCCACAATTATTGTTACCAAATATAGCAGACCGAATAAATAAATCTTTAAAATATAAGAATCTATATAAACCGGAGATTCTGAAAAGCATTCAAGTAGATCGACTGACCGTAAAATATTTATAATCAGTATCAACTAATTATCTGTGTATGTAATGCGACTAAACAATAAAATCCAACACAATAGAAAACCGTTTACATTTTGATGCAATTGCATTTAAAAGCAATAATATGCGTGCCAAAAGATATTTCTACCCTATTGTACCTACATATCTAAAACTTAATTTTAGACAAACAATAAACTGTCAAATGTCAGTTAGATGTGTTAATAATCTGTTCTACACATATGTAATTTATTTTTATCGCGATTACCTACCAATAACTTCGATCGTTTTATATGAACTTTCTAGATTACTTGTGAAAAAACTTCCCACGTCGAGGTAGTAGATGTATCGAACGTCTTATTGTTTCTTCCGCCTGAAGTACAATTCGATTGTATAAGATATCAGCTGCATTCCAGCCTAGATCTTAATAATTATGCGTGAAACAGGTTAGGTTCGCCACTGGTTACTAGATCTATTGTATTATTTCACCTCGAGCTACCAAGTATAAGTATGATGCGCGTAGAGCATCAGGACTAACGCTTGGACACCAGACTCCATACAAGTTCAATAACTCTTGCGTACCATATGATTACATCTATTATTAATAATAGACCTTGATTTTTCATTGGGGAGCTTTCTGCCTTCTTTCTATTCATAAATTAATAACATCTATATAATGATATAATAATAATAAAAATCGAAGCCACACGGGAACAACTGCAAGATATGAAATGCATTCAGGAGGAATAACGAGCTTTCATCCTGAAAGGAGAAAAGCGTAAAAACGATTTTTTATTGAATGTCTAAGATGTCAGAGGGACGTTGGAGTAACGCTCGGTAGATGTTCTTGGAACGCAATTGTAATGTGAAAGAGACGTTTTCACACTTGGTGATTAGTTATTTTAGAAATTAATTTGACTACCGTACGCGTACATGTCATCTGCCAAATTGTATCGGCTTTCACAGTGTAACGAAGGTGTATATAATGATTAGATTGGTAGCCGGAGGCTGTGAGTCGTTTGCTTAATTTGAATATAATCCCGTCTATTCATCATTTAATTTGAAATGTATTCATGTCTAACTTATAATATTGGGAAAGTTTTGTTGATGTAATTTAAAAGTGTAATAATGATTGGAGCATACGCGTTATGAATTCCTACTATATCTGTCCTGACTGGGTTTTGGTACTAATTGCCAGGTTATTGTGATTCGATAGGAAATGCTAATTTCTTTAACGTTCTCTTTGTAATTTGTCTTTGTTATTTTATGGTATCTTCTCCTCAATTGAGAGGACTTGCAGAAAAACGTAGAACTACATAACTGTAGTTGTTAGCGTGATGTTTTTATTGATTCTTGAAATTGGAAGCCTCTCTGAGGGAAGTTCATCTTACACTAGTTCAATCGAACCAAAAATAATTTGTGCCAGCGAAAAACTTTCGGTCTTGATAAGCAAAGCACCTCCTAGGTCTGCTTCAACTACTCCGTATCCTCCAAGTTTGATACAAGCTTAATAGCGTATCGTTGTTCCAAATTTGGGTGTTATACTCTTTGTAACACACAAAGCAAAAATAGGTACTCGTATAATTTCTTCTAGAAGGTTCTCAAAAACGAGATGTGGTTTCTTCTAGTCTCAAATCATTTCAATCGCAGCAGGCATTGGGAAAAATGGGAACTGAAAGGAACTGGAAGACCTCAACTACGAGAAGTCCCCTTTCATTCTTTAGGTTGAATTAATTCCCAACTAGAATCTGTGCCAATCGACTCTGATAGCCAAATTGATCACATATTATTTAGTTGGATTCAATGCCATACTAGAATTCAAAAGAAAGTTAAGCAACTAGCGGAATGTCATAGTACAGCCTAAGACACCTCAGTGGTCAAAAGCAATGAAGTAAGCGGTCATACTTAGTGACCATACTTACTACATACAGTTTCCACCTTGGGACTAAAATTACTGTGCTAGAGAGTGCTTTGACTGAAATAAATTCTACTACATAAGAATTGGTGGATCTCCCGAAGTTTATCCAAGTGAGAAAACACTGAAAATTAAATCTCCAGTTTCGACACTTTGCTTAGTTGCTACCAGGTGAATAGATCAGCTATAGGATTAAAAAGCTATGATCGGCAAAAAAGTTACTTTTAATGTAACACTAACTCACTTTCACCCACAAAAACATCAGGGCGAAAATAAAACTGTTTCATTATCCTATAGAAACGTATTGGTAATTTATCAAAGTGTTTGATGTTTTTGTGGGCGAAAGAAAGTTAGTATTTTATTTCGTCGCGAAGAATTCCAGTGAATATTTTTTTTTAATGAAGTATAGTACTTCTGCGTATCTGCTGAGCGACATACATAACACCTCTTAAGGTTTACTACAACCTCATTGGTATTGTGAAAAACACTACAAACAGCTTTTTGGATTGTAGTAGCGAAGAGAAGAGTTAATAATTTAATTAATATGTTTGATCTCGGTTAGTTAAGATGAAAATTAGAGCTTGCGCTGTCTAATACACAGTAAACCAACCACTTAGCAGTAGTGGCACTCGTTCTTATTTGTCCTCTACTATATTTACTGATACGATGAGAATTTTCCGTAGGTCTAGAGAATGTAGAGGGTACAGCGGACATTTTGGCACCCTTAGGGTATATGTCCATTGTGATCTCACCATATCTCGCATCTTGTGATACCGTTGTTTCAAAACTACTTTCAATATTATTCAATAATTTTCATAATTTATACAAGTTTTACATTTATGGTTCCCAATTTCTAAAATACATCACATACTTATTTTTCTATACTCCCAACACCAATACATATTTCTAAGTAACTGTTTAGTCTCACTATATCTAGTTCACCGACATTGATTGATTCTCTGCTATTAAGAAATAACAGTAGACTTCTTTCGTCCATCATCCGAAAGCCCAACACTATCGTAGAGTATTAACTGGCTCAGCGCTACCGTGTAATTTCACACCGATTAAGAAAGGTTAAAAAAATGTTGTTTGTGTCTATTAAATATGTAATGAAGACATCCATATCACCGCTTTTGCAATCGTTATAAACAATTCAACGTTCGACAGTGTTGTACATTTTCTATTCTCAGGACAGTACGTTGCCATTAAGGTTAGGTCGCATGCTGTTATTTTGGTGTGTGAGGATATATGTATGTGTGTACTGTGATACTTAAATAATCAGGTGTGGTGTCAATGTTTGTGTTATGTAGCGATGGAGCGGAATGGTTGAAGTTTTCTTTTAATTATTGATTGTAACATTTTTAGAGTGAAAAGAGCGTTCAATTGAAGCATTAGAAAAATTAAAAATGAACAATTGGGAAAGACAAATCTAAATTTACACAACCGACTAAATAGAATAACTATAAAAATTAAGATGTCAGATCCCTAGAAGTTCCAAATAGCTAAACTGCATCATTTTCATTACTGAGAATTAGAGGTTACACAAAATATAATTTCACAGTATATTGCTAATATGGTTATATCTTCCGTATGTCCGCAGTAACTGTCAATGGTCAAAAGTATTGCAAGTTTGCCAAAACAAACATGTGAGCAGGCGGTACTTTGCAAATTCGCTACTAAACGTACTAAAATTTAATAACTGAAAATGCAGTTTTCACAGAAGCATACGAAAAAGCGATACGAAAAAGACCGCAATTCAGACATCTGACAACAATAAATAGTGTGCTGCTACTTGACATATGCATTAACAGTTGGTGGTTCGTAATTTTTGCACATAGCAGCGGTAGTATGCAAGGGTGCCTTTCAGTTTGAAATAAAAGTAAAAAAATTGAAAAATGGTGAATTATAAATCCAAACAAAATGTAGTTCAACTACTGCACGAATGCAGAATTAAAACCTCCCCTTATAAATTATAATATTTGACGCCTATGAATGTAGGTACCATATATGTATATATTTACGTAGTTTTTACATAAGAGCACTTAATTATAGCAGTATTTGCAAAAATAGTCATGCAACGAAACATATCAATAGACAAGAACGGTGAGGTGCCTCTCTATAGCGCTCCTTTTCTAATACGTATCGTATTCTACAATTACAAACATTCCTTGTTTTTGTACTCTCTACCTGCCGCTTTCAACAAAAATATTGAATATATATGTAGACAAGTACCCCGTACGAATGGACGAAATTTGCTTCACGATAAAACCGATATAGTGACAGGAGCGCAGGCTGCACCGCTAGCCACCGGACATAACTAAAGTCCGTGATGGTACAATGTGTTTGAAAAATACTTCGATCGAAGTAACGCAAAACATCGCGAAAACAGCTGTCGATGTTATAAAAACTACGAGATAACGCTGACGTGTCAGCGTTTTTAAATAGCTGTGAATGCTAAGGGTTAAATAACATTAATACATATGACTACGTATAAAAATAATATCGGAGACTAATTGATAAAGGAACTCTTCGCCAACTTCAATCTTTTGGTCTGATAAACAGCGTTTATGAGAGGCTCCTTTCTTGGAATTCTGCAGTGCAAACCTTCACCTCGGAGACACTTACGAATGGTTTCGGGATGTATAGTAATCGCCACCGCTTTTTGTTATTTTGCTATTGGCCCCGCAGTCAATCTAGGCTGTGCATTTATTCGTCTAATAATGGGTCTCATTACATGATGATCCTATTTTGATGGTCGTCCACTGCGTGGTTTAGTTTTGAATGAGCCAGTATTTTTGTGTAAAAAACTAACTCCGGAGTCCACTCCACGCCCCAACCCTTAACCCAACTGAACGCTTATGAGGTGAATTGAAAAGAAGACTGTCCAAACGTTCGATTCGTAACGCCCAACAGGCGAACACAATAACAGAACATTATAAAAAAAACATAGAAAAAGAGTAAACAATGCGAAAACTAAAAATACAATCAAAAAACTATTTCTATCTGTGTAAATACCAGCAAAGCCATATTTCTAAAAATAATGATAACATATCTCAGTAGTAACAGTAATAATAATAATGACCATAGTAACAATAACACTAACCAAAATAACAAAATTTTCTAGAATCTATAAAATTGAACAAAAATTGAACAAAAACACAACTCAAAATTGAAAGTATTAAGATGATCTACCCGGAAAAAAGATGTCATCAAACAATTTATTTGCACTTCCACACATAACGCTAACTGGTGACCGCTGAAGCAAGTTCGTCCTTGCAGCCGGTAAGCGAAAGGTTGTCCCGTAGCGCGAGCTCTGCCTAGGCACATGGAACTCCATTGGAGATAAGTGAAATTCACAGTCTATCTTGTTGTGAACCATTTTAATATAATATTAACTTTTATTTTGTTTCACGCAAAGAATGCTCTTTTTACTGCTTTTTATTAGGTATAATACTGAAATATATGTAGTTAATTAAACACAAAGTAATTTTTAGTTTACTTTGTTTGTTTGTCGACATTTGTCAGCCGTACGTAGACTTTTGTGGCTAAGTGTACATATATGCAAAACGAACACTGACGCGCTAATAATGGTACCATATATGTTATATATTGTTGCCTGTAAAACATCTGATCTAAGTATTTCATTCACCCTAGCCTTAAATTTTAGGCCAAAGAGTAGCTTGCAAATCTTTCGGATTTATTCCTTCAAATAAAAAGATATTATTTTAAATTAGCACAAACGCCGATAACGTTATTAGGTTTATATAATGATCGCTTTCCTTTTATGACCACAATATGGAAAGGCAGCAATTCAAATGTCTTCTAAATCATGAATAGGTGTGAGTAACACACCTTTACGAAATATCTAATTTAAACTCAAGCATATAAGCACCCTATACGCTTTCGACATACATACAAGAAAGCTACAACTTTTTTATTTATGTTCGAAATAGTCACCTACTGGAACAATGCACTTTTATAATCCAATTTTTTCCCACGTAAAAGTTTGAATCATTTTATTTTTTGGAATCCTCTCAAAAATACAAGAATTGCTTCATCAATCTCATCTTCCGTCCTGAAACATCAACCATGCAGATTAACCGTGTAAATTAAAGAACAGTCAGAAATCACACATGGACAAATCAGGCAAATATGGTGGATATTCAATGACTTTTAATGATAATAATATGTAGTACTAAAAATTCACGCCTTCACATGAGTTATTATTACGCCTGCGGTCGTAGACGGACTTAAGATGTTATCTTTCCGTATTTGCCGTGAAATTTGGGAAACTACAGAAAACCAAATTCAGAAAGACCTTATAGGTAGGTAGGTGTTGGGAAGTTCACAGGTAGGTGTAGGGAAGTTCACAGAAACGAAAGAGCCGATAAATATCAACAAGTCATAAAAAATATAGTGTTTCATTTAAATTTAATGAGAAAATTAAGGACCCGAGTTTTGACTCGCCTTGTATACAAGAAATTTTCTTTTTGTTCAATTCTCAAACCAACAAACATAGAAAACGTAGCCAAACCATGTAATGGTGCGAAAAAGGTCGTATATTTTTTTCTTACCGGAACTAACAGTCTGAATACCCCTTATTTTAGACGAAAAAATGATCATGACTTTTGAAATACTCGGTATAGATCCTGCAAACCGCCGTGGATATGTTCAACTAATTTTAAGATTGAAATTTAAAAATATTTTCACTTTTTTTCAATCATTTTTTTTTATAACTTTTATAATGTCACATATAAAGAGCTCCACCCACTAATGCGTCGGTCTGTACATAAATTCGAGAAAAATATAAAAAAAAGAATGTCATTAGAAGAAAACAAATTTCCTGTTATCTACACTACATCGATCATACACTTCTCCGGTTATTGACCGTTTAGTTTATCTATACAGGTAAATGGGTCTAAAACTATAATTTTTATTTCCGGCCGGTAAATAATAATATCTAGCATCTACAAAGGTAAAACAAATACAACTGTTATCACATCAACTGCATGTCCATTTCAAAAGCTGCTATACTGTACGATGTTTCATGATAGACCCAAGCAACGTACGCATTTTAATTCGTGTAAAAGTGTGTTATAGATGACGGAAAACGTTATCGTATCTATTACTAACGTTAATTAGATTTTTGTTTTGCTTTTAAATACATACTTCTAATATGAGAACATACAAGCCTGTACAGAAGATAATAAAAAAGTGTCAATATTATTTTCTGATTGATATGAGAAACAGCACATGATTAAACGCAAATATTTTACTAGCTTTGGGACACATCACAAGAATATGTATAATAATGGGAAAAAATTATCAGTTGTTATCTGAAATATTTGTTTTCAAAACAAGAAGACACTTGATTATGTATATTTGTTGTAGAGTTTATATTTCTTTAGACGATAACATTATAATCCAATTTCACATCAATTATGTGCCACACAAACTATTCTTGAAGTGGCGCATATTGAGATGTTCTTTCGCAAAAATGATGCATTTAAAGTAACCCGGAATAAATTCAAAAACTGTCGTAAAAGTTATTGTTTTGAAAACATCCTTACAATTAACTTCACAAGGTAAATACATTACACAGTAAATTTTCGTCATTCATCTACTCAAAAATAACCGTAATCCTTTCTTCCGCAAAATTCACTTTTTCCAATAAACATAAATCTGCCATCCTACTAATAGGTAGCGCTTTTCCAATAAACGAACATTAACAGTATTTAACGTAACTACGTAAGCCCTCACTAAATTTCCTCCCTGTTGCGGTCGCCTTAATAGATTTTCCTCTGGACCACTCTCAATGGAAAATTACGTCTCCAATAAAGTACTTGTCTCGAAAAGGAAGGCAAACAAAGCTATTTACTTCGGTCGAAGCGTATAATTCCTTGTGTACACGTAACACCGTAAAGATTGTGATATATACTAATAGCCGAAAGTTTGATTATGTCAATGTAAAAACTGAATTATGTATAAAAGTAGTTGGTAAGGGATTACTTTATTTTTCTTTCGGTTACTAATACTGTAAAAAACTGTTGTTTGAAACTACGTTTCTAGCGATCAAACAGGAATGTTTACTTACAATATTATCCTTGCATTCGTTGTATCTTTTTCGTCCCAGTGTACAGTCGGATTATCCATTTTATTTACTAATACTACTAATTGTAAGTGCTTAACACCAGCGGTTTTTGGCGCGTTCGTTAGTTTGGCCTCCTCAATCAAAATCAGTCTCGAGTTTCCCTTTACGAGTGGAAATTACCAAAACAGCTAAATCGTCTGGAACAGCACCCCCAATCATGTTAGGTACAAAGCTTTTGTGTCCAGGAGCATCTAATGTGGTTAAATGCTTTTTGTCAGTCTCAAAATAAGCTCTCTTCATACTTCTACAGTCTTTCCTTCATCTCTATCATCTCGACTACTATCTAGCGTCCATGATAAGTACCACGACTCCGTATTTTTTTCTCTAGCTTTCGTTCATACTTTTCCAGAGGTCGTTTATCTACCATACCCGTAAGTGCCATAATTGGGCTTCCTATGGTAGATTTACCAGCATCTACATGCCCAATAAACACTACGTTCACTGTGCTTTCTTGTTCTTAGCTACTTCTTCAGGTTTAGGAATCTTCTTTATTTTAGCTATTTTGGGCGCTTCCTCTGAAGAAGAGTCATCTTCTTCTCCATCAGATGTTGAAACGGAATCGTTCTCCTCAGCAACATCTTCCCAAGTACTTCCATTTCCTGGTGATGCATCTCGATCTCCTGGAGAAATAGGAGGCGGATCTTTGACATCTATCCTTTCCGTATGTTCTGTATTTGATTCATTTATAATCGGCATATGTTCAGGTAAATTATCTGAAGCTCTCTCTTGACAAGGAATATTCTGTTCAACGGCTATATTCTTGCTAACTAGAGGCACAAATTCTACGGCGTTGACATTCAATGTGGAAAATTTTGCTATCACATCTGCAGGTTGAGTTCGTGAATTATTAGCTGACGCTGAATCAGCTTCAGATTCCCAAGAGTCTAGTGCTGCATTGTTAGACATTTTTTTCACTTTTCTCAGATTAATCACACAATATTAAAGAAAAAGTCTAGATAATATTTACTCTACACAGAGAAAGTAATTTAGTTATAATGCCTAATAGGACTCTAGTTATTGTTGATCAGCTTCTATCAGATGAGGATAAAGACCTATTATCTAATCCTTTCCTAAGATTATTAGTATCATAAAAGTTCATAGAAATGTATGTCTTACAAGGGGAACACCAGGGTTGTCCGACACGGATTTTAATGAATCTCAGTTATGTTATAGAGGGACCTTGCCTCAGTACCCAGGTACAAGCTTTTATCCTAACGCGCCCTACTTTCTTAGAAAATCCACGTTGTTTCGTGCATTCATCCTTTTATGTAGCTAATGTTTCCCAACAAGCAAGCCTTCGTAGCCGATTGGATAAAATCTACACCTGCCACGCTGGTGGCTCGCGTTGGATTCTTGCCAGTGCACTTTTTATTGTGTATTAATAATGATATTTCATACAAATTATTCATCAATGATATGTTTTTCCGTGGTAATTTTAACTGTCGGACAACCATGGTGTTTCCCTTGTTATTTTTAGTTGTAAAGTTACATAATATTACATAAAATTTTTACTAATTCTGCTGTGTAATAAAAAGGAAAATTAATATTCCACTTGGAACAGAACTTGAAGTAGATCGAAAGATTGAACTATCCCAGGTATCCCAGGGAAACTATCTAATAATAAATTGGTTGTCAATTCGAAAATCCTGTGCCGCGTTTCAAACTGTTTCATTGCCTTCCATCAATTATCGGCCATACCTTGATGTGATGCACATATTAGATATATATCTGATATACATTTGTATTATTAGCAATTTAATCAATTCGCTGTCAATGGCAGCATTTGACATGCGTTGGATCTCTCCTCTATAGATAACCCAATAGAGGGAAACCTTCGAAGATCAAAGGCGCATTTCGGAGGATAATCGCCAGACTTGCCTACGGCCTGCAGACGGTTGATTTCTCTGCTCAAATAGAAAATTAAAAGACGGTAAAACGACTACACCGTACCGGACAAACTGTACCCGAGCAAAGAAAGAAAGCTTGTAATTTCGGTTTCCAATTATATCCATCCGCCGCTGCCTCGGAAGTCAATGTTTGACCAGAATTATATCTCGTGCGATGCGGTAAGAGAAGGGCAGACTTTGATAAAGTGGAATGATTCGGTTTTCTGAAATGCATTTACATGTAAAAAGCGCCTGATTGACGGAACCTCATTTAGCACTGGCATCGTTTTAATATCGTACCGATCGGAATTTCTATTCAGGAGGTATACGATTAATACCATCCTCTCTACGTATGTATATGAAAGAGAGAACTAGTAAATCTATATCAGTATACAGGCCACTATGTTTAATCGAGCCGTAGTATAAACTACGATCGATTTTACAGCAACCTTGAGTACCTACTATAGGTTAAGATAAATAAGAGTAATTACGAAATCACTTTATTGGCGCAAAAAAACAACAAAAAATAAGTAATAAATAAGTTATAAGTAATAAGTAGATTACATACAGTAAACGCCAAATTGAACGGCAGGTAGTTCAGATGCGTCGTAGTCGTTTTTAGAAACACGTACACCCGCTTACTGAAGTATTAGTCAGACTATACTGGGTGCCCGTTCTTCGAGCGCAAGCATAGAGAACTCGGCTGTTATAACAGCGCATTTGGAAGAGAAAAAATATGCTGCCGAGGAACAAAAAATTTTCATGGGTTGCTGAGATTTTTGGAAAAAAGGGATATTTTGAATTTTCGTTTTTACGTTATATGTATATTGAAAACCGATAAACATACATAGACGTTTCTAACTCAGATATTATTAAGGCACTTTTTTAGAAGAAACCCAAATGTGTCGTCCATTTTTCCAAGGCATTCTATATTCAAAAGTTACGGTAGTCAACCTGGTTTTTTTCCTGATTCGGACGCAATATCTCGTTTCACGACTTTATTAAAATAGTCAAAAAACCGTTTTTGAGAACAAAGCTAAGTATGGAAGCAATTTCCATACTTGTGTTGAACAAATTTTGTGGCACTTCGATTGAATTTAAAATTTTAACGTTCACAAAATTTATCCAGAAAATGATATTTAAACTATCAGCAGCGGATTAAATAGAATCTTAATAAACAAATAAAACAAAATAACATCGTAGTAGGTACTCGAAGGTTTCACCATTCTACTTTTAAGCACAATTCTACGCATCTCTTTAAATGTTGTACAGCTCTTAAAATATCCGTGAAAAAAAAAGATCCTTTCCCCTTATTTTAGTCCTTAAAGTGGTAATTTTCTTTCTTAACAGCTCATGATCATCAGCAGGCACAGTTTTATAAATAAGATCTTTTATAGTTCCACAGAATAATAATCCACGTAATGTCCCCATCGTTTGAAATTACTTTTCGGGAAACTGTTCAGACAAATAATCATTTACTCTCCTAGAGTTATACGGCGGAATACTGTCCTGTTGAAACTAAAAGTTCAGTTGAGGCAAGTGTTTTTGTCGATATAATCCGTAATATATCTCCTTAAAAAGTGTAAATAGCCATCTGCAGTCAAAGTCTTTTCATACATAAATGTATGGGCCAATAATTGTGTCGCCTAACAAAGCGACCCATACATTTAGCCCGAACCGTATTTGTGGTTGACGTCCTTCATGTACATGAGGATTTTCAATAGACCAGGCATGTTCCTTGTGTCGGTTAAACATACCTGAGTTTGAAAACTTACACTCATGCGTAAACATTGCGTTAGCAAGGAAATTAGGATTTTGTTCCAACTGGTCCATAAAACTCCTACAAAACACTACCCGTCGATCGCTTTCTCCAGGATGCGGAACTTGGGTGACTCTCCATACCTTCTGACGCGTTATGTTTAGATCTGCTGCAACGGCTCGTGTGGAGGTAGAAGAATTTTCTTGAACCTAATGAAAAATTTCTTACATTGATATTATTTATTTTATGAGAGATTCTGTAGAATTGTCTTACTGTTTGTAAAATATCTTATGTAGCACCATATTCTCTAGACTTACAAAACGAACGGAAATTGCCTAAATTTTGCTGAAGTGACAGAAAGTAAGTTTGAGCTGGTTGTTGCCTTTCTGGATATCGCTGAAGAGATGCTTCTGAAGGAACTTGTACATTTCGATGTAAAGTAGGAGAAATGTTTAGCATATCTCGTTTTCCTTCACTTCAAAACGGCATTTTGTCGATAAAATTGGGCAAATTTAATAGACGTAAGTGACAACAAGCAAAACTTAATTGAACTGTCACAAATGCATTTGTTAAACACAAGTATGGATATTGTTCTCAAAATCGATTTTTTTGTTATTTTGATAAAATTGTGAACTGTACCACATCGTGTGATACATCATCGTAATCGGAACAAAGAGCTCTATTGAAAAATGTAAAAATCCAATATAGTACCCATTAGAAAATCCAAGTTGACTACCATAACTTTTGAGTGTAGAACGTCTTGAAAAAATGGATGGTACATTTGGTTTCTTTGTCAAAAAGTGCCTTAATGTCTGAGTTATAAGCGGCTAGGTTTATCCGTTTTCGAGATACAAGGTAAAAACGAAAGTTCAAAATATTACTTTTTTCAAAAATCTCAGCAACCTATGAAAATTTTTTGTTTCTCGGAAGTATATTTTTTCTCTCCCAAATACGCAACTTTGCCCTAATTTAACCGATCTCCTATTTCTCTTATTCTCTTAGTTCCCCATGCTTGCACTCGAAAAGCGGGCACCCTATATAAGTGGTGATAAAGTTTGGAACCTCTTATTTGATTAATACAAATTAAAAAGAAAAAAATCTCGGACAGGTCAATTTTATTTTGTTGAATGCTTTTGGCGTACAAATGTTAGTTGTAACATCAGCTGTTTTTCCGTGACATCATCACCATTTTTTTTTAATGCCAACCCTCTTTTTTTTAGTATTTGAAAGATATGTATACCCACCACTGGAATGATTATCTAAAAAAAACTACCTTGCATAACAGTTCTCTCGAGAAAAAATCACATTTTTCCCATAAAATCAAATTTTATTTTTAACAACCCGACCGTCTAAGAAGCAAACAAAAACAAAACAATCTACTAAATTAAAACAACGTTTATCTTAAATGTTCGAACTGTAGTCTTTCTGCCTCTTGACATTCCTCGACACGACTTTTCATTGCGAATTCTTTGCCGCAAATCTTCCAAATTATCAGGCCTATTAATGTAAACCCTACATTTCATATAATCCCATAAAAAAATCTAATGGTGTTAGGTCAGGAGAACAAGGTGGCCATTCAATTGTGCCTCTTCTTCCTATCCGTCTTCCCGGAAAAGTTACGTCTAGATATCTACGTACATCTTCGGCAGAATGGGCAGGCGCACCATCTTGCTGTAACCAAATACTCGGATGGGCACATCTGCATTTTCATTATTTGGAAAGAGAGCTGCAAGAGCTGGCACCAGCTCTAATTGAAGAAGATTTAAATATCGGCCACCAGTTAAGTTTCCATCAATAAAGAAAGGTCCTGAAAACTGTCGTCCTATGATTCCCACCCAAACATTTATTTTGCATCCGCGTTGGTTGTGAACTTCCTGAGTCCAGTGAGGTAAGGTAAAGTAGCTTCATCAGAAAAAATAATGTTATTTAACAAATTGGGATTCTCATCACATCACAACATCAATTCCTCACAAAACTCTAAACGGCGGTCTGGATCATCCTCATTTAATTCGTGTACCTATTAGCTGTAATTTGTACGGGTTATACTTTTCTTTTTTTAACAATTTCACAATAGTAGTATTGTAAGTTATTGTTCAGGGCCAGTTGTCTGGTAGACGCATGAGAATTTTCGTCAGCTTCAAGCAAGACATTCAACATTCTTTTTTCGTTTACTTTACGTCGACCCTGCCGAGGCAAATCTTTTACAAATCCATGATCCATAAATTTTGCAACTATTTTACTAACTGTAGATCTTACAATTGGAAGTTTACCAGGATGCTCTTAATTGAATAACTCACATACTTCTGCATGAATTCTTTGCCTGTCACCGTACCCAACCATCATTAATGTTTCTATTCTTCCACGTTCAGATAAATGTGCCTTTTTTTACAAAACTTCGAAAAACCTAATGATTTTGAAATTTTATTTGTAAGAACGTCAGTATCACGCTACAAATGTCAATAAACATTAAGCTTCCACGTTGCTATGTTTCCTTTTTGTTTTGTATTGAAAAAATCAAAAAAAAAACGATAAAAATTTATTAACGAAAAAAGTTTACTAATGTTTTATGTTTTTGTTTGCTTTTTAGACGGTCGTGTTGTTAAAAATAAAATTTGATTTTATTGGAAATATGTGACTTTTTCTCGATAAAACTGTTATGCAATGTAGTTTTTTTAGATCATCATTCAAGTGGTGGGTACATCTTTCAAAAACTAAAAGAAATGAGGGTTGTCAATTAAAAAAGTGGCGATGACGTCATTGTGAAAAAACAAATGATGTTACAAGTAAAATTTGTACGCCAAAAGCTGTCATTCAAGACAATAAAATTAACCTGTCCGAGATTTTTTTCTTTTTAATTTGTATTAATCAAATAAGAGCTTGGTTCCAAGCTTTATCACCACACGGTAGTTAAGATAATGTTATTTGCAAAGTAATGAAAATATATGGCTTGGCATTTCACAGTACTTCGTACAGCTCATTCGTATAAGGCGAAAATTTTCAAAACCGGCCCCTTAACGTAAGGGTACCACCTTTCATTCCATCGCCGGTATTTGATAGTTGTTCCCTACACGGAATTGATCCTGTTTGGGTCAGAGGTTAACTTCCCGATAAGTTTAAGCAGTTATTCCACCACAATAATCTAGCAGGACAGGATGTTTAATGGATTTATAAGTTCTCGTTGCGATTAAAATTATTTCATTGCTGTAACTACATAGTTTAATGTAGTTCTGTTCTACGTTTTGTATACTAATGTAGTTATTATTTGATTTTACGTTAGTAATCCCGAATTCATATTAATATACTTGTTTTACTAATTCATTACAGCTGTTTGGTGTTACGTAATGTGTAAATGTATAAATTTAATATTTTAAACGGTTTATACTTACAGTAATTTAGCAGATATTTTATACTTAGTTTAACGTCATCTACTGTTTGATAGCAATACTTTACCTTGAAGTTAATCTTCTCTTGTCGAGTGATCAACATTAGGAAAAGGAAGTATGTAATTAGGTTCCTGCTCTCCTACAGCAGCAACTATAAACACTAAGTACTTCTACTCAAGTTAATATCAAATACACTACTCTGCAAGAATAACTTAATTTACAAGCTTTTTAATATTCCTCAAACCTATCATCGTACATTGGCAAAATTAAGCGATTCAAACTGTATACAACATAAACAGACGTAGCAAAAAGGAGAGGTTCAAACACGCTCCTGATGTTTCCCTACGCTACTATAAGCTGGGCAGAGAGCTTCAAGCAGCATAATTAGAGACCGAAAAAAAATTCCGGAGCTATTTTCATGCAAAGTTAATTTATTTATGAAATATGAGAAACCGGTATTCGAAAACTTTACCGCATTAATTATCGGTGAGATCCGGTGGGGAGAAATGTATATACGAAAATATTTCCGCTCTATGCGTATTTATACGTAGTTGTTGTAAATTACGTCGTTCGTGTTTGTTAAATTCTGGCGCACCCCACTAGCGATACCTACATATATTTCAAAATCCCCATGGGTCTTAAAAATTGCACGACTTAAAAATGCAAATAGAAAATAACCAAGAGTATTAAACAACATGAAGAAGCTTTATATCATTCAATACACGAGTCAATATTATATGCTAATTATTTTTAATAAAATGCGTTATTCTGTTATTGCTTGCTAATACTATAGTCAGGCATTTGGATTGAAAACTTGTACATGCATTTATGATATGTATACCTGGTCTAGCGCACGTGTCTTCAGTCCTGCCATCTCTTCTAGATGATACTCATGATTCCGCTATCTCTACTAAATGCGTTAAAAAAACTTGAAAGGTGAATTGTTTATAACAAAAGGTTTTGCACTGGAAGATCGAATACCTGAGGATGATTTTCTGCGACAGGCTGACTTTTGCCGAGCAAGTAGGTAGAGCTAGGAACAGGGCCATCGGCCAGATGTGCCAGCTATATCCTATCCTAGGCAATTACATTTATACTCGGTTCACGCTAACAGACGAGGCACGTCATAACCAGTAAAATCAGAACCAGCTACCTATACATACCTAGTTATACCTAGTTCGTTCTGCCTCTTTTTCCTTTTATACTATAGTCTAGGCTTTGTTTTGTGATGTCTGAATTATCTTTCCTAAGTGTGTGTCCTATCTATCTGCATTTCCTACGGTTAATTGTCACGTTGATTGACTCTTGTTGCGTAATATTTCAAAGTTCTGCATTTGGAATTATGTTGGGCCAGTAGGTTCCCATAATTCTTCTTAGACATTTATTAATGAAAACTTGTATTTTCGCAGGTCTCCCTTGTTTAAAACCCTTGATTCACATCCATAAAGCAGTACACTTTTGACATTTGTATTAAATAATCTTAATTTAGTTCTTGTTGACGCGTCTTTCGATGCCCATAGTTTCCTCAGCGTGTTGTGCGCTGATTGCGCCTTGCTTATTCTGGCTTGTATATCTCTGTGATTGCTGCCTTTCGCTTCCATGACGTTTCCCAGATATCTATATGAAATCGTTTACTTTGCCAATGTATATCGCTTATTGTTATGTCGGTTTGGTTGTTGTTATTAATAGTCATGTTTTTAATTTTGTCTCGGTTGATTGTTAAACCAATTTCTTTAAACTGTTCTGTGTGTGTGTTTATTTTTTTCAGCATGAGATTTAGCTTCTCCGTTATTAGACACATGTCATCCGCAAATTCAAGGTCGTCTAGATATTGTCTAAATCTCCATGTTAGTCCATTTTTATTTTCCATGGTTTCATTACCCAATCTATTGCTATTAGGAAGAAGAGGCAGGACAGCACATAACCTTGTCTTACTACGCATTTAATGTTGATCTTCTATGATGACGTTTCATTTATTCTCATTTTTCTCCATAGTCTTGGTATAACAATTTAATCATATGCCTTTATGCCATTCGTTGCATTCATCTATTTTTCGTAGGCTGCATATGTGATAAACACATGACCGACCAGTTCTGAAGCCAGCTTGGTTATTTTAAAGCGTTCTATCAATTGCAATTCTTATCCTGTTTAATATAATATGTGACCTTATTTTGCTAGTATTGTTTCATAGTGTAATTGTTTTCCAATTTTCACACTTTGTTCTGTCTCCCTTTTTTGTATTGTAACGATACCTCATTTCATTAACCAGATAAAATTAGCTTTACGTAATAAAATAAAATAGCAGGAAAACTATTTCGCAATGAATGCAGAATGTAGCCTTGATGTTATGATAAGATACTTCAATATTATGCATACATATTACCAATTTGCCTCAGTTATAGGAATTATAAAATTATGACATATAATAGCTTAATTGTATTTAGCGGGAAAATATTCAGTTTAATGTCGCCCGCTATGCAGTTGCTTATTTACATTTTGTATACTTGTTAGTTGTGCCAACTCGGTCCTTATCTCCAACAAAACCTTCATGTATTTGTACGCGATAATTTGCCGCTTTAAGTGAAACTTCGCATCTTTAATGGCCGGTAATGATTCACCATTATTTGCTAGAATATTAATTTTAATGACAAATAATAAGACGTGTATGTATAGCTTGGACGATAATGTTGCGGTATTCGCGTCGCTAACATGATGAAAAAGCCAGAGAAAAATTTACTAATTCATTCGGCAATTTATAAAATGACAAAATTACACGACGTTTATTGCTGTTACGCGATCCGAAGCATTATAATTAAAGTAATATCCTGCAGAATTTTCCGGATTTTTACGAATGCCTGAAGTCCATTTAATTATCGTTTGCTCTCTGATCCTGTTGTGAGATAGTATCGCGCTACAGGATACGGTAAAAATCTCGTACCTGCAAATTATAGTAACTATTCTAAGAAGGCATATCTGTAGCAAATATATTAGCCGCAGGATATATGCTGCCATTAGTTTTATTGCACTTTCCGAGTGCAGCGGAATAGACGGAGTTTTAAAAAGGCGTCGGTCGTAGTCGAGAATCTACGGCCGCCTTGTAATGATGTGTATTTCACCAAATGAACCAACTGCGTTTTTAGTACTTAAGAAAAGATATCACTATAGTGGTAGTTTTCGAAGGTTTAAGATTAGTACAGATAGCTTTAGTAGGAAACATGTTTGGAAAAATTGTTGAAACATCTCAAAGCAAACATGATAAAAAAGTATAAAGAGAGGATGGAGGTGGGGGTGGGAGATTCAGCAAGAGAATTTTGGTGTCACTAGATAAAGAGTATATAGCGAATAGTCTTATTTTGGAAAAAAATAAGGTATTTTATAATAAAACAACCAAACAAAACTGCACATTTAAGCAACCTTTACATAGATGATGATCTGTAATCGATAAGATCCCACATGGATTCCTTGTGCTCGGAATGTTACGGTAATATTTAGTTTTTGGCAATGAAAATTTTTACATAAAGATGCAATAGGTCGCTGGGCCTCGGAGCCTCGTGATGATCGTTCTAGAGTTAATCACTCAGATCATAGCTCAATCGGTACTCCGATTGCGCTACCATTCGCTAGTGAGACATATGTAATTAACAGCACAAGAGCAGTTACGACGATAAGTTGTAACGAAGTATGAACGCATATTTACACACAGAGTTGTATAAACTATGTGTTTAAATATGTGCTCATGTGCAAGGGCGACAGTCTCTATAAGCAAACTGCACACACCACAAAAACTGGTAAGTCGGAATAAAAATTATATAAAATCACCTTCGTTATTTTTCTCCTTCTTTCCAAAACTATTGGCAAGATAGTTTAAGCCATCAAGTGTTTTCAGTAATTTGGGAATAAAGGCAAAGCTCATTAGATTGCTAAAGATGACTGTTACAGAAACAGAATGTAAAGCATCAATTAAAGACCAAACAACAGAAAGATTTGGAGTCAGTTTTTATATATTCTTCCCACTCTTTCTTGTGTATGTTAGCTGCTATATTCTTTTTCGTCTTTTGCTTTCTTATACGTTGATAGAGCTTACCATTATTCTTATTATCTGCTTCTATTTCTTCCATTATTTCTTCTATCCATTTTTGTTTCTTGACTTTCATTAGTTTTGTACTTTCTTTTCTTATTTTGCTATATATTTTGTAGTTTTCTAGTTTCTAGCCACGTTATTTTTGCTGTCCTTTTGTTTCAATCAGTGCTTCACATTATCTGTCAAACCAATCGTTTTTAATTTCCTCCCTTTTTCTTCCTAAAACTCTTTCAGATACTTCAATTACCGTATTTCTCAGTTTACCCCATTCCTCTTCTAAGTCTTCATGTCTATTCTGTTCTTCTAACACTTGTTCAATTTCTTTCTGATATTTTATTAAACTTTCTTCTCTTTTTAAATTGTCTATATTCCATTTCTTGCTAGTTAGTTTAGCCATAGGCTGGCTCTATTTGAAAGGTCATTCTCGTACAACATCTTCAAAAAATATAATCAAATATTAGATAGTCAGAGGGGAAGGTCTGTTGGGAGGGTGAGGTCAGTTCTCAGAGATACACTCTTCCAATCTCAAGGTCGGGATACTTGTAAATGTGCGCCATATCTTACAGTTTGCGATTGTAGTTCCCTTATTTGTGTTATATTTGTAAGTTTGCTTTCATGTATATACATCTATACACACATACATATTGTTTGTGGTTTATCGATGCACATACAGAATTAGGCTTAGTTTTAGGATATAGGCATTTTTGTTAGTAGAATAATTTCTTTCCAATTTTTACAAGGGTTGGGTAATAGCAGCAGTCAAATTTGTTTAGACTGGACCACGCCCTGCGGTTGTGCTTATTATAAATCTGTAAATTTCCTTTTATAGCTATACATGTTTTTCTTTTTTATAGCACAATAAAGGCATTATTATTATTATTATTATTATTATTATTATTATTATTATTATTATTTTTATTATTATTATTATTTTTATCATTTGTAACCCTTAATTCTATTTTTGCAATTACTAGATGATCTGTATGTATACTTGTACCTCTAAATGATCTGACATCTTGAATAATCTTTTCTCTTTTTCTTGTAATTAACACATGATCAATTTGGTTGTCGCTTAATTGTCCTGGAAAGTCCACGTTATTTTATGCTCCTCGAACTTAGTACTTGCTATTGTTAAGTCCATTTCTGTTGCCAAATTGCATAAATATACTCTTTTTACTATAGAGATACTTTATCCTGAAGTAAGATATAAATAAAGTTTTGTCTCAGTAATCTAATTTGCACTAAGTATGATGGGACATTACTTTTGCATACCCATGTATACTGCACGCCCACTTTCCATTAGTACTACACAAACAGTATCGCGCGACCACAAACATCAAAATTACGAAACAGCGAATGCTGTAACGCTGTTTCGGCTTCGTATGTATCGTCTCGTACACAAACAATTGTGATTTCATGTATTGTATTCATTATGAGATAAAATCCCTTAGTTTGCCGGTTTATTTCACGGTAACGGATGAAAGGCAAACGATTGGAAATAATACTCATATCCTGCAAATTAACTATTGTTTGTGTGCAGGAGTCTGAGCTTCACAATAATAGATTGATGCTCATTTCGCGATTGTACTTTATCGTATTCGATCCGTTGTAACAAAGCATATAATGTAAACGCTGGATCTGTATTCTTACCTTAATTCACACAGTGGTATTTACATTAATGCTGTTCGCTTTCATTGACCCCTTGACGTCCTATGTAATATCGAGAGAAGGAAGTCCGTTACCCGTAACTAGAGTAGAATAAAATCAATTCAATTTAAGTTAAACGACAGTTATAATTTTAGTACGATACAAATAATACCGTGATAATAATAATAATAAAACCGAGATAATTAGTTGCTGACTATTTTATACATTATAAATTCTTTAATGCTATCACAGATCTTACCACATACGTGACAAACACACAGACGGTTTATTCAGAAATAATCTTCGCCTCCATCTAGATTACTGTTTGTTTGGCAGTATGATCTTCAGAAAAAAAATTGTATTTTCTGCTGGCGTCATCAGACCAGGTTGAAATACTTAAAACAACTTCAATGGAAATATCAATACAATCAGTTGAGATAAATCCGATTGCATTTTATTACCCGATTAGTTTAACACTTTGGCGAATTCTTGGGAAGTAGCCATCGAAGCTACGTGATATCCCAATCGTTTAACTTCTACGGAATAAAATTACACTTATACTTAACCTTAAAAGAGAGTATGAATGTAAATTGCGGTTGACATTACTGAAGCTGAAAATATATATTTTTGGAAACTCCGTGTTCTAAAACTAACGAGGCAACGACACGCATGAATGCGGAATATTTAAAGCTGTCAGACATGCAACAGTGGTCAAGGCACGAGGAAATGTAATTTACTTAAAGGATTTTTAAATATTTTTAACCGACACACTGACATAATCGCTTACATCTTGTCTCACTGGTAACGCCGAAAATAAACCCGTATACATAATCGTCCTCCGAGAATGAAGAAAAAAGGATTATCTCATCAGATAGCACCTACTCATCGCTTCTTATGAGACATACACTCTTCGAAGTAAACGTTAATCGTATGTAATAAATTAACGTCACAATACTTACACAGTTTCTCGTTATTAGTTGGAAAAGGAACATATAGTAGTATAGTAGTAGCATATAGTAGCATGGCTTGAAATGGAAATTTTAAAGAGCGTATTTAATACTGCTGTAAGTGAACTTATTTAAGTTGGAAATACCAATTGTGATTTTTGTACCAGAACTACATACATTATAGAGAACTATTAAATTATTTTAAATTAAATTGATGTCCCCATATTTAGTTACCATTAGGAAATTATTTTCTGTCTAGCTTGTTAGTTTACGTGTGTGGTTTAAATATGCCCATCAGAATGTACATGCATAGATATATTATACAATGAGAGCCTGCATATACTCAATGACATTAGAAGTATTACACCCAGAAGAAATCATTTGTTTAACTTGATTTTTTGGAAATATTTTTTTACGTCAGAAATGAAATGATAACATTTGCATGAAATTTGTAACACTAAACAAATTAATAATGTGTTTGGCGACCCCATAGCTGAATACACTCCTGTACACGTCGTCTAGGCATCGACAACATGAGGTGGTCGATATCTGCTTCTGGCACCTCGTTCCAAGCAACTTGAACTTCCTTGAATAACTGCGTCAAAGTTTGTGAAGGATGGTTTAAAGTGGGCAGTCTCCATCCTCATAATATCCCATACATGTCCGATTAGGTTTAAATCCACGGAACGGGGTGGTCACGGCAAAGTATTAACGTTTGCTTCTTGGAGAAAGTCTATAGTTCGAAGAACAATATGGGGACGTGCATTGTCTTGCCGAAAAGGGACGTATGGACGGCCATCCAGATAAGTTAGTAACGTGGTTTGCAGCTGTCATACTGCCTCGAATAAACAACAGTCCTGTGTACATGCCTCTCAGCAGCAAACCCAATATCGCGTTGCTCTCTAGGCCGGCATAGTACCCTTCTATGGCCATCATGCATACCTAGACAGAATCGCGATTCGTCGTTGAAGACGATATTATGCCACTCTGCTTCCCAATGCTGCCGTTCTCTGCACTAGCTCAAGCGTTCAAGCGAAAAAGTTCAAAAGCTCGATTGCGGCGTAGTGTACGCATAGTACCAGATCTACTTTTTCTCCAAACCATTTGTCAGCGATTTGACGCGTTGTAGCAAAATGGTCTCGTAGACCTAGTTGTCTGAGACGCCCTTGTAAATGAAAAAAAAAAAAACAAGATTTTTGTTTTTGCAGAAAAGTATCAATGATAAAAAGTAGACCTTCAAAAAATGAGGTTGAACAAATTACTCCTTCTAATGTCACTGAGTATATCTAAAATTTATAATTACAGCATTGTAGTTTGACAACTAGAATTTTATCGCTAATCAAAATTCATGTCATATCAGTGTCAGAGTAGTGGAGAAAAAAACAGAAGAGAAGGACAGAAAAAATGACTACAAACAGGTAGAAAATTTGAATGTTGTTGTGATATCGATGTATACAAACCGAATACCTTCAATTTCTTATCAAAGGAATCGCTACTCTATGAAAGCAGAGCAGAGCAGCATTTACAAATACGCGATAAAAATTTGACCCGAATATTAAGTCGACATCAACGTAAGAACTGTTGCCTCATGGCGATGGAAATTAGGAATCCTTTTGAATTAATAGTCTTGCAGGCCAATTTATATACTACACAAGTTCGCGAAGATTTAGGTATGTTCATTAGACGGCTTGAAAGCATTTGTTGATGTTCTTATTATTAAAAATATCAATGCTATTATCCACCATGCCCAGACAAGATTCGTCAAGGCAATTCGTCGGGCGTAGCTCATCGTCGGCACCACCAAATTCCAAATCAGAAAGTCAGAAATGGTAGAAAAGATCACCAGGACAAAGTCAGGCAAAAGAGTTGAAGCCTGAATTTACTAGAGGCCTACTGGGTAAAGACAGAAAAGCCATCAAAATGAATAGGTCTGCTGACACACATAAATATGTTTGCCATAGACCTAGCGGAAGATGTTACCTGCAGATTCTGCAAGGAGGAGGAAGAAACCTAGCAGAAGATGCTACCCGCACATTCTGCAAGGAGGAGGACGAAACCCCAGTCCACGTGCTGTGCTATTGTGAAGGCCTGGGCACAGAGAATCCCACAGTGGATGCCACTCTCAAGGACGACAAGCCTCATAACGAGAGCAAAGTTAAAGGACACCTTCTAGAATGAATGAGGATCACAATAGACCTGAAACTCACTGGAAGCGGCCACAGGAATATTCGTATGGTGTCATTTCCGTGATCTCAGTTATAATTACTAGTTATCAATTTTTTTATCAATACAGTAACATTGAGATGCAAACAAGAGCAACACAACAGAGAATACAGATTGGGCTTTTGTTATACTTTCTTGATGCTTATTATATGCAACAACAATACACGCTTAATTAATTTAGTAAACTAGCTGCAGTAGACATATACAACACAAAATTTATTCTGAATACCCGGTAAAATGGTTTACAAGTTTTTTCAAAAAGAAAAAAAATGGAGATATGTACATACAATCATAAACCTGAAACAGTTTCCTAAGGCTCCGGTCTCTGTGTGGGACACGATACTTTTATTAATCACAAACACTATCTATGGCTGCTATTATTTCCAAGAAACTTTTCTTTTGCCCCCTGATCGAGTACTTTTGTGTTTGTGTAGAAGGCTGGTTTTACATACATACATATATCCCAAGCAGTGACGATGCATTCTTCAATTTAACCCAAAGTTTCTTCTATACATTAATTAAATTTCATGGCTTCATTCCAGAGTGATTTCCAAATATATAGACACCAAAATGAGTATTTCCCCAAAGAGGTATCCTTAAAGTTGTATAGGTTACGTCTTCTACCAAAAGATACCAGCATGGGATTAGAAGGGTTTATGAGGGTTTTTTTGTCGTACCGCGACTAGACAAATCTTAAAGAAGCTGCAAGCCTATCTCTACTAGGCACCATTCATTACAAAGTTACTTGTGCAACAAATTAACACTCGCAAATTGTACAGACAATATGATATTACTATTAAAATTTTGGTGCCTCATATCCATTTTCTAGTTAAGCAGTAAATTCCATTGGACTACGCAAAATTTTAATATTAAATACCACAAACGTCATTGCACTTTATGAACGCATGCATTGTAAGGTTTTATTCTAGATATAAGTACATATGTATACCATGAACAACAATATTAAGCTCGTGTAGTAATGACTGCGTTGTATTAAAAACGAGTATTACTCAGGGAAAAAGGTACGATATTTACATACATAGTAGTATGTATAGGTATATATTTTTAATCTTCATATGTTAATTAGTAATTTTGAACATTAGCTTTAGATCACATAGCATGTCAATTTTCTAAGAAGACTTTAATATTGTATAGATTAGAATTATACACACACCATAATTTTTCGCTCCTAGTTTTCTCTCAAATGTTGCGTGTGGCGGCGTTAATTCAGTGTTTATTTGTGTTTTTATGCTTTTTATATATTTTTACCTGCTGTATGTGTCACACTTTGCTCCTTAAAGTGTTGTTTTATAGCACTTTTTTACCTATCAAAATGAGTGTAAGCTTATGATAGTTATTTTGGAGAAACAGGTTTTCAACCGATTTTATCATAATTTTTGCGATTGCCCAAAAAGCCCAGAAAACCTGCCACAAGCGTTCCCAAGTCGGGTTAAACTTAGATAATGTAAGAATAGTCAATTCAATGGTAGTTTGTTATTTATAGTCCAACAAGGAGCTGGTAATTTTATCTCTGCTGAAGTCCTAGATCTAGTCGTTGTACTAGGAACTTTCACCTTTCTTATTATTATTGTATGAAATGCACTGATTAACCGAGGACAAGAGGTTGATACTATAAAGAGTCGCCAATTATTCAGATTACATCCTCCCTCCCCCCTCCCAAACAGACCAGCCTCATTGTGAGAAAAATCAGAATGCATCGTAATTAATGAAGAGCTTTGTGTCGCATTCTTTCATTACAGCACACCCACTGTAATCTAATGAGTTTCACTGCTTGAAGTGAGATGTTAAAACTATACATTGTACTTGGTGAGACTTCATAAAACCAAGTCTTTTGGCAACGTTTTACCCACTGGAAACATAAGGTTACGTGAAATAGGAAAGCATTACTTACAATATAGAGGTACCATAAATATACACGAAATAGGTCTTTGATTTCTTATTTGTTTTACCTCATTGATTTAAGCTTAGGCTACTTTATAATATATCTATGTATTTTATTGCATTCTACCAAAAGTCAGGTACCAAATATGTGAAATACAGGTTCTCTAGAGACGAGCTAATAACACCAGAAGGTGTCTAATAAAGAAGAGAAAATACTTTTGAGTTTCCGTGTACAGACAACAGGAGGAAACATAAATACTTGATACTAATGAAATCACTCCGATGTATAGCGCGGCGCTTCGTCGGTAGCCTGAAATAATCGATGATCTCGGATCGTGACTGAACTTTCATTTTTACAATTAAAATTAATGATAGTCGGCTTTATAATTGTTCCCATTTAAATGTACTACACAGTCTGATATTTCGAATGCGAGCGCGCGCGGGACAACAATTGATTTGTTTGAGTTCGAAACGAATTATCCGCGCAGGTATATACTGCCGAGTAGTGCGCCATCTTCCGTGCATCATTAGATAATTATATCGATCATCGTGATGTATTGTTCGTCGTTTTCTTCCTGTTGCTCATTGGGTATATTAAACAAACGCTGCATTATGCCCTTAAGAACATAAAAACTATTTACCGAGCAATCGAATGTATTAAGACTATTATTTAATGCTATAAATTCCGATCTAGGATGAATACCGAACGTCGCGGTCGTGGAGCATGAAAAAAGATGAAAAGATTATGATTGATTATACCGATTGGAGCGAGTTTTTTCTGTAATCATTCTATTAGAACTACTTCTATTGCATGCTCGTACACCAGAGTAAGAAAAGTTTGTGACAATTTGTACAAGATTACTGATTGTTTTATAATCATACTAAAAAGTTTTCTCCTAAAGTTGGATGTCTCACAGCACAATAAACAACGAACAAGGTGAAGAAAAAATTGTTGTTCTCTTTTTGTTCACTTAGTTGTTAGAGTATTAGATTGTTACGTATCATGTATAAAAGTACGTTTTTATACGACTTTATTTTTGAAGGCTTTACCATTTTACCATTTGATTTTGCTAAGATATGTTATAAATTCAAAAATACTTTTTTTATTATTCTCGAAGCAGCAATTATTAATATTGAGCCTACCCTTCAAGCGAACTTCTCAACTGATTTTTGTAACAAGCTCGTAAACTAACTATCGAACAATTATATAATTATGTTAATGAGTTATTCGAAAGCAATATGTTGTTATTGTTTTGTTTTAACAATAAACGCTTCACAAATCGGCGAATACTAATTGGCAACAACAATCATATTCAACAACACAAACCTGGTGTTGTTGAATATGATTGTATAAATAGTTACAATGTTAAAGTTAAAATAGTCTCAAACGTAGGTAAAGAAAGTTTCCTACAGCGATTAATTTATCGCAACGATGTCGAATAAATTGCTTCAAGCAATGTTAATCGAACTATGTGCTGAAGTTATATAGTTTCAATAAAATATCTAAATTATTTTTTGGTAAGATAACTTTTAACTTCATATTATCTCAAATTCTAATCCGTGAACAGTAACAGTTTTCGAAATGTAGTGAATCAGCATTTCTATAGATATGTGACATGATAGTGATATAAAACTAACATTATGTGATGTAATGAAAAATTAGCCAGTTTTATTTATTATTAATCTTATTTTCAGGATATTTTTCCACTTCTAGGTCAATTCAAACGCTTTTAATTCGATTGAAGATCAATTTATTCCAGAACCTTTACAATTTATTAGGTTTTCAACACAACTTTGTCAGTGGAATAAAATTCACATTTAATTCATGTCAAATAATTATAGTAAACACCTATCAACAAAAGTATCTAGAGACAAATAAATTCAAAGATATTTGCGGTTTACAATATCGTGAACAATTTAAAATATTTTTAAATTGTATACTTATAATCATACGAATGATGATCCCTATATCAATGTACTTTTTGTCTAGGTGTAACAATTATGTTCAAGGACTAGGAAAAAACATGGCAAAAAACCTAGTAAAGAGCTTCATTTGATAAAATTCAGGCGTGATCAATTTTTTAATATTTGTTCTAAAATTGACCGCGTTATTTTCTTTTTTAATGTATATCATTTCATATATTAATCTCTTTTTATAACTAATTTCTTATTTAAAATCTTAACATTTTCGAAATCAAAGTTATGTCGTAATTCTTTACAATGCTTAGATAAAGCAGTTTCCACGGTTGATATGCAATACAGTGTATCGATGATTATAGAGGCGTTTTCTTTAAATATTGTCTAGTTTGGCCTACGTAACATTTATTACAGTCTTTGCATTCTAATTCATATACGACATTACTTCGATTATCTTTTTTAATCTTACTTTTTAAATTTGTAAATAACTGTCTGTTACTGCTTGGTATAAATGTAATGTTTATATCTGATTTCTTAAATTCTTTTGGATAACAAGTTTTGTCTAAAATTGATCTCGCTTTGCTTAAATTCTCTTTCCTAAATTCAGGACATGCTAATGTAGTAGCCTGGTCAACTAAACTATTAATAATTGTGCTTTTTTAAATTTACCGAAATGCTTGAAAAGTAGTTTAAGTGTCTGTTGCTACTAGTGTCTTTTATCTACCAATTTGTTTTTATGTTCGTGTTATTATGTATTAGTTTAACATTTAAAAAATTTATAGAATTTTTATTTCCTTTTTTAACCGTAAATTTTAAGCTGTCATAAGAGTAATTTTATTTTACGGTATGCAACATATGCCATCATCTATATTATTTAATGTATCTTGCTCAAGATCCTTCATTACTAAATCTACTATTACAGCAGTTCCAAAAAATTTTTTGTATGTTTTTTCGGTGCATTAAAAATAGGCAGGACTCATTTTTTGATAAATTTGTGTAATATTTTATCAAATACCATTTTTTATCTGTATAGATAAATCTAATTCTATGGGCATATTATTATCAATAAGCAACTTTTAACTTCTCCTGAGAAGACGATATCAGATTCCTCGTAACACATTTTGACGTATTTTTCGAACTAAATTATACACTACTCATATATGTACATATTATGATGGTACTGTAATAAAGCACTCGCAATTTTATTTTATATAAACTAAAATTCTGTCAATCGTTTGGATTATTAGTTTGTAAATGGAGTGCTTCATCAAATATAGCTTTTTTATGAATTTTTTGCACAAGCATTACTGAAATTTATGGCAAAAAAAGACGCACTTGGCGTATGTAAGTATTCACCAGCAAACTTAAACAAGTCAATTTGAGTAATAAAGCTGTCGTATACTAACAAATCGCGATTGCCTTCTGTACTGCTCCAATTTTAAGTTCTAGCCCAATCTAAGGATTATTATGTGCTGACGGCATAACTGCTGTGATACTCAAGCTAGCTAAGCATTTATTAGTGCCCCCATCACGCACTTAGTTAATTGCTTTTTTGTAGAAGTTGCTCATGCAAAATATTTTACAACGTCTATAATAATCCCGTTACACAAGAAAGGTAATCTTAAAGTTATGGCCAACTGCTGTCCGATTACATTAACTTACATCTTAGGTGCTCAAAATGAGATTAGAGCAAGAAAATCACAGTTCCTGCGATTACGTATGTACATAGATATACATGGGTATAACTTTTTAATCTCGCACTAGAACGTAAAACCGTTCCTGTCGGTGTGTTCTGTTGCTTGAGCAATGCATTTGATTGCGTTCAGCACACTTACATACTACTACAATAACCGGAAAAAAAATTGGAATGAGAGAAACGACACTGTAATGGTTTGTTTCATACTTATCTGATAGATGCAATTTGTACAAACTGCGAAATCTAAACATACCCAAAACGAAGCAAACGATGTGCGTTGCAGTCTCAAAAATGGTTTATCTGGAATAAGCTGTTACAGAATATATGCTAAACTAATTACACGTCTTTCACTTCTACTGCAGTACATGTCCAACAATCTGGAATTCTAGTCCAGACGTGTCCAAAACACTTTTATAGTGCCAGAACACATCTTGCCGGATATGTATCTTCTTATATACATATGTATATTGGAAGCACCTCTTTATATACACCAAAACTAACATGTCTACGCCTAGATAACAACCCTATGCATAATTATAATATAAAAATCTTGGGTACACATAGCAAGAGCTAAGTTTCAATGTGACGATACTCTTTATATTGAATAAAAGAAGGATGAGAATATGATTTCAGTTAGCAAAGTCAATAAATACGCACGCTATTCTGCTGGACCATTGTGTATTGTACGCTATCGCTGTCTATCGGCAAGCACCCACTGCTGTTCTTTATCCTTGTCTAATTTGTAGAAAATGCTATCGTCACATTGATCTTTTCAGATTCGCTCGATTCAACAAAGCTCTCATTCCGTATTACTGCGAGGTGAAGGCGAGGAATCGGTGGACATGTGTAATTCATTTCAAGAAAAGCCGGTGTTCGATTCATTTCGTTCTGTTCTTAATAAACATCGCTGGATATTAAAGTTTTCGGGATTTATAAAGGTTAGTAAATCTTGATTCCAGTCAGTAATTAATACTAAATTGGAGTACTATACTCCCGAGAAAAACTATTTACGGCAAAACAGTATTAAGATCACAATTCAGCAGAAGTTATATGCCATCTATTTCCATAAATTATCCCGAATAATCAATTCCTAGCGCGAATACTATTCGTGACACGTACCTTTACAGTTGAAGTCCCGCTCACTTCTAGTCGACCAGAATGCAATCCATAGGTTACAATATATAACATCCCGGTATACGAAATCATGGGCTTGACATTGCATCAAAAGGCATATTATGTATGAGCATTAAAATCTTTAACAATCTCCCAATTGAATTCTGGAAAATGATGTGTCATACATTCAAATACGAATTAAAATAATAATTAGTTAAACCAGTGTTATTTTTATAATTTTATGCGCTAATAAAGCTTACGAAACAATGTCAATGCCAAATCATGAAATTGGCAAGCACAGTATGGTTACTAAGACTTTTGTTGAATGTAAATTTCGGCCTTTTCAGAGCGAAAGATCACTTGTTGAATTAGGAACTGTGGGTGCATTAGAAACTTTATGTTCACATAAACCAAGTATACCTGTAAAATAGATAATTTGTTAATATTAGCGCACCAATAATTGATAAAGCATAACAATAATCTATGTATTTTAATTCGAAATTAGTTTATCTGCTATAGTCGACGGTTGTGCGCTGGCATATAAAAGCATCAGGTGCTATATGGTCAATTGTTAATACGGGATCTAAATTGAAAATTAACTGGTTTTCAAATAACACTTTATAGCACCATTTTGAACCAATAATTTATGTTTTAATCAGCTTTGCGTTGATTAAAATTAAATATGCAAATGCGGGCAATTCAATGAAATGTTCCAAAAATCGTTTTATATGTTATACATTATGTTTACGCATCACCACGTATTCTATTCATTTCGCTCATTAATGTTCATATATAGTCACGTGCGTTAATATATCTTTTATGTATGTTTAATTTAAAATTGGATATTTATGTATTAATTTGTAAGCTTTAAATCAAGTATGTTGAAAATTAGTAATACGTGCACATACATATTTGTTATGCGCCGAATACTCGTAGTATGTAAAATTAATCAACGGCAATAATAATATGACGAAAAATGTAATAAATATTTCAAAGTATGTATATTCTATTGATGTTTCATGGCATATTTTAAATTATTCAATTGCTTTAGTTCGTAATTTTTAATAATAAATTTTATAATGGAGATCTATTAGTAAAATACATAGTTGGAACAAAATATGGAACTACACAAATATGGTTAAAGAGATAATGCTGACATTAATGAAAATTTGTAAACAAATATTGTAACTTATATTGAATCTGTTGAAATTATTTTAGTTTTTAATATATTTCCGGTTTAACTGAAAATCCGTTCAACTTTTTAATTTAAATGGCATAGATACCCTGTACTTATAATTTTTCAGATAATAAATAACCGTCTATGAAATGCATCCCTACTGAGTTTAGTGCCACTATCTTTAAAAAGTGCTAGGATCAAGTCCTTCACAAGCACTGCCTAATTTTTACAGGTTAGGGTACAAAATGATCGAACCCATATGTCACATATTTAATGATTTGGATCCCAAAAGACATCATATAGCAACTTCAGTGGTTAATAAGACATTATAACGTTTCATTTTAACTCGATGAAGGTATAGGACAAAGCATTATCATGGAATTAAAAGAATCCAACTTCTACCACAATTCTACCACTCAGCCATAGTACATGTATACTCATGGAAAGTAAAGATTGGACACTTTCACACAACAACGTATTGAAAGTGTCCAATCTCTACTTTCTATGAGTGTACCTCGTTGTTCCGTAAGGAAAATTTTGAAAAGTGAAAAGCACTATATGTAAAGGATACATTTGCTTAAAGAATTATCAGATGATGAAGTTTTGTAAAAGAATGATGATTGATGATTGTACTGACCACAAATTTATAGTCATCGTTCACAAAAGACGAATAGGAATTATAGCAAACAGGCTTATACACAGATTTTTTGATAGACCGACGCTTGAATGGATTTGAATGGGACTATATTGTATTTTTTTGCTTCAAAACAATGCGCAGTTACATCAAAATGTATGATTTCAACAAGACGGAACACTTCATAATAAACCAGTTATGAAATTTTGAAGTAGTTTTCCAAATCGACGGATTGCACATAGAGCATTTCTATGGCGATTTTCTCGTTCTCAAGCCTATTAAACATTTTCCTTCAGGGATACCTGAAATTGTGTCTTTAATGTCCATTAATCCGTAGACACGTGGTTGAGAGGGCAACTCAAACATTTTTAGCAAATTTGCAAATTGTCAGAAGTTAAACTGCGAGCTTTTGAACATTTAAAATAAATTACTTTATTTTTGCCGTTTTCAGAAATATTGATGCTAAACCAATTATGGACATTGCTGATTTGACGCATTACTTCAAACCACCCTGCTGAAGCTGCTTCACCAATTCTGCTTCTCTTTAGTTCTTCTATACTCCGCAGATACATACATAAGTATGTGGAGCAGGCTTTCTCTTTTACAACATTTTACAGACGGTAAGGCAACGGATCCAGACAAAAATTTCTTGATAATCAATCTTTATCCGTGCTAAATTTGGACAAATTTGTACTTGACTAACATTTCATGGACCTTTCCTTCTGGGCCGGTGTAAAAATTTGTGAAGTGTTTTATTGTGAACAAGCTGTTAGACAGTGGCTGTACTGCGTTTTTCAAAGTACCACTTTAATAGTTCACAACATTTTTCTATTTTTTGCTCACAGAAAAACGCTTGTATCTTCCCAGTTTTATAGTTGTCGGAATTGTTTTGACAGGCAGCAATTACGCATTTCACAGCACTAATTAAGGCTTAATAAACTATACGTCTATACGATGCATGTATACGTATGTATACATGCATCTTAAACAGTTCGACACACGGATACATTATTGGCTTAGCTACAATACCACCCAAATGCCAATTTACTATTATCAGATAATCGGATGATACGTATTTTTTAATTTGATTTACGATATCTAAATGTTCTCGATTAAACTGATACATCAATTAACTTATAACGCCAAAAGCCAATGATGTTAAAGAAGACGGCGTGTGCGCGTAGATCTACTTGTGTTTGCCTGAATGCATTCGTTTTAATCGCGCACATTATTGCTCACTCATCACTCTCTCATATAATCCACCAGCATATAAATTGTGCTTATGCGCGTATGTAGTGTACTCAACTCACAAATCCCATAATCGGCCGAAAATAAACAAACAACTCGGATAGCAATGTCGTACTCTTCATATATTTCCCTCTCCTTCTGCGAAAGCCGTACAGGAATTTGAACACTTGTTATTAGCGAATTTTATTTGTTAATTAATGTAGAGAGGTATAACTCTATCTATAGCAGACGTATCATTAATCAAAAATAATGTTTCTACGTCAAGCACATGTGTATAATTTTATGAGCGGGATCAAGAAGAATGTCAAATTGTTTTGATAATTTATAGAGAAATACCTTTTATCTCGTTCCATTTGTTTACTCTGTTTTTTTTATAGTATACTTAAGATATTGATTTTGGTAATTGTATGATAGGTGTTGTCTAAGCTAACATGATTGATTGTCCTTTCTGGGAAATTGGTACAATGTTCGATTTATAGCTGGGAAAGCGAATTTACTGCTTGTATTACAAATTGTTTTTAGATTGCCGTGGAGTTCAGTTTTGTTATGGTAAATTTAGATTTTGACTGATTACTGTAACGTTCACTTGCGTGACTGAGCACGTTATTAGAGCTTGAACAAGATAACTGGATATTATCTATAGAATTGACCCTTTGGCTAATTTGGGATTAATAGAGTGATGTAGTACTAAATGTATCACGTTAATCGGCATAATTTTGCTAAATTAAATAAAAAGTAGCAGAAATGCAATAATAAGGCACAGTATGATTGAGCTATGGAAAATTATTCAAAGTTCATGACGAAATATGAATTGATAATTAGTTTCAGACAAAATAATCTAGTTCAGAATACATTTTGATGGATTAGAAAAATTAAGATTGTATTAGGTGGGACAAGTTAAATGGCAATAAATATTTCTTGGTCTATAATAATAATAATTAATGCCTTCGCATTCCCCAATAGCTTTCGCCAATTACAAGAGGCATCGGCTGGCCATGAGTTATTATTACGCCTGCGGCTGTAGACCGATTTAAGATCGTGCCTTCCCGCATTTGCCATGGAATTTTGGAACCTGCAGAAAACTTAATTCAAAAAGAACATATTGGGGTTCGAACCCACTACCGCCGGACTAAGTGAAGCGCACTGGCCATGATAGCTTATGATGTTTGTCAAACGTTACATAAAGATTGCAGCAGAAAAAACTTCTCTATAACGGAAGCTGAACAAACCAAAAGCAAGTTAGATAGTTATCTCAGGACATGCAACATGCCGTTTAACAATTAGCAATATTAATGGGTTTTAACTTCAACGTCACTCAAATGGCTGCCTCCATTGGTTATGCATTGATCAGCCGTTCTCTGAAGTTTTTCAAAGATTTACTCTCCGATCCACATTGGGCATACTTACTTCAACTCCTTGAGTTATCATTTCCTTGAGGGCGATGTTGGTATTCCTTCGATTTGAGATAGTGCAACCGAAAAAACTGGACGACAACATGGGCGGGACTACCATAAGCAATGACATGTCTAGAAAACATTTCC
>SMLS01070412.1:0-21902 GCA_004785975.1 Popillia japonica
GATGTGGCGTGAAAACTGCAAGCGCTGATCAAAGAGAACACCCAAATCCCTAATCTCAGTCAGCCGTGGAATAGTGATATTATCCAAATTATATCTGTAGAATAAGGGATTGTTTAACGTAGTGTACGTTACCACGGCACATTTATCTATACTAATCTTTATCCTATTCTCGTTGCACCAGTCGTTGATAATGTATAGATCGCGTTGCAAAAATTCACAGTTCTCCACCGACGTTATTTTTCTAAAGATCTTTAAATCATCCGCATATGCTAACACCTTACATTCCAACCTATGCAGTAAGTCGTTAATATAAACATTGAATAATAACGGTCCTAAGTTGGAGCCCTGCGGCACGCCGGAACAAGCAGTAAATATTGTAGAGTCATAACCATTGTAACAGACGTAACAGGAACGATTGTCAAGGTAGGAAGCTATCAAGTCAGTGATTCCGGTTGAGAAACCCAGCCAAGCAAGTTTGGATAACAATATGCCGTGATCGATCGTGTCAAAAGCTTTGGCAAAGTCGGTGTATAACACATCCACTTGCTCATGCGAGTCTATGCAGGAGCTTATATATTGCGTAACTTCAGCAAGGTTACTAATAGTGGATCTTCCACGCATAAAACCATGTTGCTGCGGAGATATGTAACACCGAATGCAGTCGTATAATCTACGTTGAAGTAGATGTTCAAAAATTTTAGAGCAGCTAGATAAAATTGCAACAGGCCTATAGTTCTGAATATCACTTCTACTACCTTTCTTAAATATAGGGTTAATCCTGCTAATCTTCCAGGCATCAGGAAATGTGCTTGTTCGAAGAGCAATGTTAAATATCAAGCACAACGGACTGCGCAGGATAAGAGCGCAATCTCGAATTAGAAAATTGGGTAAGCCATCGTGGCCAGAGGTGAAGTCTCCCTTAATGCGTTCGATGGCTGATCGCACTTCGTCGCAGGTAAAAGAATGTAACTGGAAGTGATTTGCGTTTGGAGGAAGATTCAAGGTAGTAATAAGTGCTGGTGGACGGTATACTTCAGCGAAATTCCTAGCAAATGTTTCCACTATTTCATGGGCATCAGTTAATTCCTTGTCATCAAGCTTCATACAACCCGGGATTCTTGACCTGCCTGCTTTTTGACTGATGAATTTCCAGAACGCTTTTGGGTCACTAGATATCGTATGCTCTATTCGAGTTCTATATAAATCATAGGCTTTATTTGCTTCTACTTTGGCCAGCGTACGTACTCTAGAAAACTCATCCTTATAAATTTGTAACTGTGTAGTTTTCCACTTCTTATGATAAAATTCTTTAAGTTTTAAAAGTTGAACTACTTGTGGAGTATACCAAACTGGAAATTTGCATGATCTAGTAGTATACTTTGGCACGTGCTTGTCAATGATGGAGAACATTGTTGTGTAGAAAAATGAAATTGCTAGATTCACATTAGTGCACGATTGAATAAAAGACCAGTCAACATAGGATAGTTCACTATATAGTGCAGGAAAATTCGCTTTTCGAAAGTTGTATCTGAGATTAGAATTAGAAGGAAAATTGATAGGATCTGGTAGACGGGGGATATCAAGTTCTAATTGAGTATTAAGGGTTGGATGGTAAATGTCTTCAGAGACAAGAGAAATATCGCTACGGGTGACAAAAACAGGACAGGATAAATTAGAAAAAACTAAATCAAGTAACCTATTGGAACTATTAACTGCATTATTAAACTGAGATAAACCTAATGTATTCATAAAGTTTTTAAGTAGTAAATATTTGCGGTCATTGCTATTATTAGCAGAATTAAACATCGGGCAATTGAAATCTCCACAAATAACAAGTTTTTTATCAATTAATCTTAAAGCAAGAGCATCAATAAACGATTCATAGTCGTCATAACTAATGTATGGTGGTATATATACATTTACAAGATATATGCTAAGATGCATGACATTATATTTGCATATAACTAAATCTATTAAAGGACATAATGGGGATAATTGAGCAACATCACAAGGGCAAATACAAATATTGTCAGATGCAGATTCATTGATTTTATGTAATTATGTTAAACAAAACTTGTGATGAGTGGAATAGTGAGACTAGATACTGTTCCTATATTGCAATGTGAAATGTAATGGAAGCGAATAAGTGATATTTTTCGGATGAAAGGTTGAAGCTTACTTTCTTAGCACATCACCTGCTATCTCGGTCTATATGACCGAGAATAAACTTCCCATTCAAGCCTACTCGGTTTATATGACTGAGAACCTTATTTTAGCAATTGCGCTAACTCGGTCCCCGTGACTGAGAGAGCTTTCTTCATTCCTTACGCCTAAGGCTTCGTCTGGAATACATATATCGTGATAAATAACCGAGTAGGCTTGGATGAAAAGCCGCGACATATCGGTTTTCAGCGTAAATTGGCGTCGTCGGCAAATTGCGAGTAAATTTGGAATACAAGTAATTTTGAAACAAATTCAAATTTTATTGCAAAATAGAAACAAAATGTAATATAAATCAACAAAAAAAAACTCAACGTATCAGCTGATTATGCGCGTTGACCGAGGAAGCGACCATGACGGCGCAAAGCTATGTTCTACTTCACATCATGCTGGCTCGGTCTATTTGGCCCAAAGAGTTTTTCGAAATGTACCCATTACAAACGTGAAGTTAGCACATTGGTCCCGAGCTTAAACGCCGGAATAAAAGGGAACCACAGCCAATATTATCCGAAGTTTGCAGTTTTGAGAAAGGTGTCCTTATGCTAGATCATAGATAGAATAAGTCTTCAAGTGCAGGGTAACTATCCAGAAAAGCAAGCGAGCTTTACATGCTATGGCAAAGAAATACTGTAAATTCTGTAATTCAAAAGCGATAGTTCTAGGGTATTGTATCAATGATGGTACAAAAGCCATAAACCTAGAATTGTAATATAATATACCTACTAATATGTACTATTTTTAATAACTTTATACAAACCCGATATTCAAACCTTACCGGGTAAGTATATATAAAGAATTTTCATTTTGTATTATTATTATTTATAATAAAAATACCCACCAATGACAGTAGCAAACACCAATAAATTTCAATCTTGGAATAGATACATACCTCTGGATACTTGTGTTGTGTACAAACAAGCAGTAAAAATGAAAACTAAGAAGCTATTTAGTTAGAAGATACATGTTACTGAGTCCAACGGAAATCTATGGCCTTTTCTTCAATTAATTGATTTAGCTCAATACTTTCTCGTGTAAACACAACGTTACATACCTTGATTGTATATTCATATTACTATATCTACTTATCTGTTTAGCTAACGGCTCAGTTTACGTGGTCATACAATTCCTTCGCTGACTGCGTAACAGATTACACTAAGAGCATAATCAAACACATAATAGGAAGAATTGATCACGCATTAAATTATCAATCGAATGCCCAGAATGGAAATAATTGGTAATTCTTGAAAGTTTGGCATATCATAGTCCTAAAATTACAAAGTTTGGTTTCAATTTAACTTTCGAATAAAGCTGCGTTGAGGCAGTAACGGAATGTCTAGTTCGCGTTTCTGGAAAGAAAGTAACTCTGTCAATAACGAAAAAGTTTGTTTTTAAATGTTAGGAAATTGGATTGAGTTAATTTTACTAGAAGTGCCTCATTTGAAAGTATCAATACGGTGGTGGTAAATGGATACGGAAACGTGCGACATTTATTAAAAACCATCCTATACTGGAAATCATGATTGCATAACGTTCATAAATTACCTCCACGCTTCTATTCATATTTTTTTTAGTTGAATCTATACTGTTCAATAGATAAAACTCGAAAATCGGATAAGTCATCAGCATATATATATATATAAGTGTGTTTAGCCTAGACGGCTACGATTTCTTAGGAGTTACTATTTATGGTTAGAAGTACTCTTCTCAAGCAATATTAGTTAGCGATCCACTGCAGCAGCAAACCACTAATAAAAAGGAGTCGGCATTGAAAGAACAAAATTATAAATTCCATGTGATCAACAGCTATCTACTATTCTTTTGTTAATTAAACCTATTTCTAGAAATTAAAATCTGTAATTTTAGTTAATAGCTATAGTTCATATTGGAGTGTTTACGTTATAGAATACTTACTGTCAAACCGTCTATCTAACTATCGTAATTACTTCGTTGGTATTTAAGGTACAAAGTAATAATCAAGAGTCATTCATACTAGTTACTTTCGTGTTACTTGGACGAGACACGCCACGCTTAATTAAAACCCTAGTATTTGTTTTAAGCGTTTAACCTATTTCTAGAGAACTAGATCTTATAGCAAGATAAAATTATTTAAATTAATCATACATGTTTGTAAATATTAGCTCTGTTTACTTTATGCTGTTACAGGAAAACTATAGAATAATAACTTACTCTGTTCAAACTTTAATACTCTTATATATACATATATACGAATTAACTACGAGGAAAGATAATTGATGCGGAACTCTCGTTCCTTATGGCGGATACCGTTTGTAAACTGCAATAATTTTACAAATAGGAATGAACCTACAGTTACAGTAAGAAAAGGGCTCTATATTCACATGCATGTTGAATGCCAGCATTTGTGCATGCATAAGTGAGGGCAGCTGTCTGTATACGGACAGAGGTACTGTATACTATTAAAATTGCACGAGCCTATAATATAATTAGCTATTTTGCATATTCTGAAATCTTTACATTTTAATATTTGGACCATAAACTCTAGTTGCCGCATCTTGATGCGCCTTGGATTTCCTCGTGCACCAGACAAATGATATACTTCAAATTTAAATCTGTCAGAAGACTGCTTAGCGACGAAGAGATAATGATGATTTTCGCAGGAAAAATCGGGATCCTGCAATTGAGTATTTAAAATTTTTGGGTGTAAATAAAGTTTTCAAACCACGTATTTATACTTCAACAGGATGAATTGATTCGAGAATTTAAGTCAATACGTTCTCTCGAAGCTTCATTTACACAAAAAAATTAAGGGTTTCGATTGCTGGTGTCCCGATTTTTCATGCGAGAAGTGTACATACATAAACTTACATTGAGTTGCGACATTGTCAGATCAAATTTCTCGGAAACGGGTAAAGATAAATTTTGTGAAAATAGTTACGAAAGAATGTGGTTGACTCCAGGTTGATATCACAATTGTCTAATATTACGTTAAAGTAAAGATGGCGCTGTTATCAAAAGAATTTTTTTGTTATCAAAATTATTTAAAGCAAATTTGATTATTTGCGTTAGTTTCAAAAATTTCACTTTGATTTAATTTCAATTTTTCTCCTTGCTTTTTTATGGTTCTTTGTTGATAATTTAGGAAATACTTTGATATTAGTGAGATTTGCTTGTTTATTAATATATCATAAAACTTAGTTTCATTCTAACGTTTACTTTGCGTTGAGATTATTTTAAAAAGATGAGTCTGCACACAAATGAGGACAAACTAAATGTGATATATATTACCGAGAATTCCGTAGAAATGCATGTGAAACAGTGACGTCATATGGTCTACGCGATTAAAACGACTAAAGCAGAAAAAAAGGTGATGACATTACGGCAGGGGTACCAGCGGTCATGTTAGGAAAAACAATAAGTGAATAAATCAGATCATGTGGAGCAACGAATCTCGGTTTCGAGACTATGGTACATTAATTGCCGTTATTGTTCAGAAGTTAATCTTAGATGCATAAGGTTGACCAAAAATAAAATCGTTATTTGCGTTTGGTTTGGAATATTCGAGAAACACATTGTATATGGCTCCTAAACTGGTGTGCGATACTTACAATTCTTGAAAAATGAGTTACCATTATTTTCGAAGATCTACTGAACATATGTTTAAAATGTCAACATTGTTATTGACCATTTAAATAAAACGTTACCCACGTTAGTGTATTCGTACTAATAATATCCTCAGGTGACCAATTCGCTCGTCTTATCCAACACCGTTAGACTTTTTCTTGTTTTGTTACTTGAAAGCTCAAGTTTATATGGAATCAATAACACTTATAAGCGACCTTTATAATATAATTTATGCAAGTATTGATAGAAATGCATTCTGAAGGCAGGCTATTTTGGTCCATTTAAAGGATTATAAAAAATTAGGACAACGCGAATATCTACGAAACCCTTAAATTTTTTAAATTAACACAAACAATAACATTGCATTGGTGCAAATAAAAAACAAAGGAAAATTCTGGCGATCAAAAATTCTTTTGATTGGGCGCTATCGTTATTTTCACGTAATACAAGACAATTGTGATAGCAAACTGGATTCAATTATATTCTTTCACAATTGATTATTGAAATATCTTTATCCGTTTCCGAAATATTTGACCTGGTAGTTTTAAACGGTACAGTCTGTATGTGGTGGTATATCGATTTATATATCTGGACGGGATTGTTAGGTGTCGACGTATTGCGCTGTTGACCAAGTGCACATTGCTTATATTATGTCCACACAAGAAATAGTTAAATTTTTTACAATTCACTTTGTGCTGTAAGGTCATTGAATTTCGGCTATATATTGGTGTACTTATGAATAACTTTATGAAAACGTGGCATGTCAAGTGTTGGGTTTAAAAAATTAAGGAACTAGAATCAGTAAGTGTAGCAAGAAATTGTGAAATCTATTTAAAAATAAGAGATGAAGGAATAAGGCTGCAGCAAACTAAATAAATATAATAATGCCAAAGCAGTAATACAAAAACACAACTCAGAGTCCAAGCTACGATCAAACTAGGGCCTATGTGTATATGAAACAAACTTGTAAGAGAAGAAGTAAAATTAGAATCTCTTATAAAGTATATCGTCAAAGAGTCTTAGAATCACCTTTCTGTATTTTCAACCTATCATATAGTAAGGCTCGTGTAATAGTCTCATATTATGCCACAACAATATTCGAAAGTACATGTGGAATCAACGCCTTGTTCGCATCGACTCATGGAAAGAGTGAAAATTGTAGTTTATTTTCGTGTATATGTTGGCCCGCATAGTTAAGTTGATCGTAAGAAACGGCAAGGTATCTTTTCGCAATCCCAAGGCGCTCGTTGAAAATAACGAATCCTGCTTCTGCCAGCAGCGCGGCAGCCGTATCAACACGCTCCATGTATCACAGCCGCACAACTTGCATAGGAACTATGACTACGTATATTGACTGTGAAAAGCTCGTTACTGGTTCCTTTAACAAGTAAGCTTGAAATACACAGGAAAAAATGAATAAAGTCGTACATACTATATAACAATATGTACATGTGTGTCTATAATTGTCTAGCTAAACTTTTCAGTTAAACTTCATAAGGATTAGGGTTTTGTTATGGATTCTTTATGTTGTTCGCTTCTTTATCTGTTATGGTTATGGGAAACAAATTAGTAAAAGAACGTAGACTTCTGCTGCGATAGTTCTTACATGCATACATCAAAAAGATATGTAGACAAAACTACCAACTAATTTTCAAAAAAAGTCATATTTGTTAAAAACAAATATTTAGTCTGCAAAACTTGATAGCGTTTCTTTCTTCATCATGTGTGCCTGTACACAAATCATATTATAAAATCGTTTTTCAAAATTTGCTTTATTTATCTCATTAGTTTACAAAATTTGGCATAGAAACGAAAATACATCATACTGAATAGGTAATGATTTGGTTTGAGATGAACTGTAGTGACAAAGAAATGCAAGAAAGCTGAAGCTTTAGTTTCGAAATGAGATTCCTAGTATGTCAAACACTATAAACCCTACATTACTCACTAGCTCCACTTTTTGAAGACAAAACGACAACAATTTACAAAAACAATAATATACAGAGCAATGTATTCAAGAAAAGTGCAATTTTAATTAGTTAGTTTCTTACGGAACATGTAGGTATAGTTGCTTACAATTTTAGCCTACTATGCTGTAAATCATTTATGTATATCATGCAGTAGCTGCATTTTGACTAAATTCCGTTTTGTTTGGAAAGCCAGCGCATCGGTCTCGGACCTATGAAAACAATCAAGCCTCTCTTATTTATAATGTTTATATAAAAACACAGCTTCTGTGTTAATTCTATACACGCATATATGTAGTTCCTTTATAAAAAATAAGAACCTGTGATTAATGTTATGATTGTTGTATACATGTTTACATACTTACATACAGACATGCTACATGTGCGTATGCGATATCCAACATAAATATCTAACATTTAGTTAAATCCCCTTACTACTCCGGCGATTGAGAAGAGTTTTAAATATTTTTTTCTAGAAATCTGAGCTGATCACAACCTCTCTAAAATAATTAGCATTTAGATAGTTGGGAGGCGTTAGAATTGAAACGCACACACGTTTTCATCTTGAGGCATTCATTAACAATAAGTGCGGATTATCGCTATTTCGAGAACTTCCAAACTCGTTGAATATTCAGTATGTTGCTGTATGAAGGTAAACTTTTCGCTCGGATGCGCTAGTAATTCCGGCTGGTGATGAGAAACAGAGAAAGTTCATATGTCAGACAATTGTACCGAGATGGATATTATGGGTAGAGGTTTGATAAATTTATCTCATTTTGGAGAGTTGGCTAAGTGAAAAGTGGTTGTCTACTGTAACAATTTTTTGTAACAAATGTCTAACTGTCGAAAGTTATTCACGTGTGTTAGTTATGTTATGTAAGTACCTACATATGTATATGACAGATATACCTACAGACATCGACAATAATTTTAGTAATATTGATGTTTTCGCAATAAACCAAAATGTTACTTTATAACAAATTTTGTATCACATAAAAAACTATAACGAGCGTTTTCGAGTATTGACCGTGCCGTAGTTAGTAAAATATACAGGGTATCCATTTAAGACTCCGGTCTTTGATTGTAGCTATATCGTTAAATCAATAGAAATTTTTATTGACGGTTTGTTAATGAGGACAAAAGGAGCACATTTTAAAATTAATTTGACTTATACAGGATGTCCCAAAAAAGTGTACCACATGATTATCACTTTTTTTTTAATGAAAGACCTACTTATTTCTATTGAACTGAGTGTACTTTCAGATGCTCCGTTCACACCGAAAATTATTTTGCTTTAAAATGCGACGTTGCCAGGTTATTGAATTTTTTTTTTGCCGAAATCACTACTTTAGTTAATCGTTAATTCCCGCATCATTTTTCATTTATTTTTAATGAAATTTTGCAAAAAGTCTAAACTGGCATCATTTTATCTTATAAGCATGGAGTGTTATGTGTTTATTATACAAGATGTCTAAAAATATTATTTGAATATCAGTATCTTCAATTCTATTTTATGCCATTTACTTAAGTGGAATGCCCGCTATCTAGTAGTGTGTATCGATAGGGCAGTTGTTTACCTTTAAAATGATACCAATATTTCCACTTTTACCTTTGACTATTTTTTTTAATTGCAATTGAAGTGTCACAATTAGGAAAATGCGTAATTACTACGCGTGTTTGATTTGTTGTCATGGTTTCAATTAAGTAGGCAATTGTGAATTCTGAACATTGCTAAGTAAACATCGAGTTACTACACGCTAGTAAATAATATTGCTCTTTGTGAAGCACAATGAAATATACTCTCGCCAAGAGTTAGTAAACATGGTCTACATTATTGGTGAATGTTTTGGGAACAGCCTTTTGGCTTCAAGAGCGCAGTCACTAAAAGAAAGACTTGATCATTCTGGAAGCCATAGGTTTTAAATGAAGGAAATTAACTGCCGATCTGTCTTTCAGTGGTAGATAATCCACAAATAGAATTGAAGATATTGATCTTCAAATAATATTTTTGGACAACCTGTATAATAAACACACAACATTCCACGCTTATAAGATAAAATAATGCCAGTTTAGACTTTTTGCAAGATTTTATTAAAATTAAATGAAAAATGATGGGGGGGGGGGGGTTAAAGTTTAACTAAAGTAGTGATTTCGGCAAAAAAAATACAAAACATTCAATAACCTGACAACGTCGCATTTTAAAGCAAAATTATTTTAGGGTTGAACGTAGCCTCTGAAAGTACACTCAGTTCAAGAGAAATAAGTAGGTCCTTCAATTAATGCACAATATACAATTAAAAACTCAACGTTTCGCCACTAATGTAAGTGGCTTCTTCAGGAGGAAAGAGGGTATCTGGGGGAGGGGAGGGAAGTACCACAGGGTTGATTTGATTTGATTTACTTTGATTTGATTGAATATTCCGTGCCTAATAAATTTCTTTACATAAACAGGTATGTAGTCCCTCTTACTAGGTGTAATAGCCTGTGTGGTAAATCTGTTTCATACAGCGCATTCAAATACAACGTGGTGGTAGTCTCCTCTCTCTCATTTCATGGTCTGCAAATAGGTTTATTTCTAGAGATACCAATTCTATGCGGATATTCCCGTAGATAGCTGTTTCCTGTTAGCAAACGCGCAGTGCTCTAATCGGTACCCCGACGCGGTTCTAGTCCAGTGAATATTGTTGCAGATCTATTGTGGCCCCCTACATGAGCTAAACGTTGTTGGTGTTTGTCCCCAGTTATAGCTCCCCATCCAGTCCAAGGGCTTTAATAAACTGCAATAGCTGTGATGGTTTCAATGAGGGTATTTCCCCCTCGTCAATGACATCTTTACCAAAATGACTATCGCGTACCGCTGCAATAACCACGCAGTTGGATATCAGGTGTTCCGGATTTTCGCTTTCCGCCCCGCAACACCTGCAGTCGCTATTGTGTTTCAGACCTATCCTTGTCATGTGTTCTCCAAGGTGGCAGTGCCCTGTGAGAAAACCGACAAGTGTACGTATTCCTACTGAATTCTAGCAACGTCCTTGTTCTTTGCTTATTAAAATTTCTAAGGAATACCTTGGAATGTCGCAGACCAGGAAGATTTTCCCAGAGGGTTGCTCTGAGTTTCTGCTCCCTGTCTTTGACTTCTCTTTCATAGGTATCCATCCCTATTCCGCAAAATGGTTCGGGTCCCACAAATTATGTTGATTCCAGTGTGACCTGGAACCCAGCATAGTACAACTCTGTTCTCTCTGCCTAGATGGTTCAGTTTCTCTAAGCATTCCCAGACTAATTTTGATCTGATGGTGTTAGAACCCAGCGCTATTATGGCTGCTTGACTGTCGGAGAAAATTGCAATGCTTTGCTTCCGATAGTTCCTATCAAGATTCAATTGAGCGCATCTTCCACTGGCATTAATCTCTGCCTGAAAGACGCTGGGGTAAGTTCCCATTGGCTCTGAGTATTTGATTCCTGGCCCAAATACTCCTGCACCTGTTCCTTTGTCAGTTTTGGAACCGTCCGTATACCATTTAATGGTGTTTGCTTTTAGGGAGTAGGTGCATTGTTCTCTTTCTCATTCTCCCTTATTGCTTAGCTTCGTGAGAAAGTTCTTCTCGAGGCTATATTTCCTAACCATTTCGTCCTGCGATAGGCTGAAGAGTGCGGAGAGCCCCGCCAAATATGAGCCAGCTCTCTGGCTTTGCATCTCAGCCCCACCAGACCCCGCTCTGGGCAGACGGTACAATGCCCTATGGGTAACTCCCTCCACTACTATGTGTAGGGGCGTAAGATCTAAAATGACCTCCAAAGCCGCGGTTGGGCATTTCTCATGGCGCTAGTAATGCACACGCATGCCAACCGTTGCAGCTTATCAAGAGTATTCTTGACTGTCACCTGTGTGACCTTTGGAAACCAGGTTATCGCCACGTATGTTACCATAGGTCTCACTATACTGACCTATACACACCTAAGTTACCTTGTTATGTTTTTCCGGAGTTCTCAGGCTTCCGCAAGCTAGTTTTCAGGTTATCTGATAAGGTGCTAATGTCTTTAGGCCTGACTATGCGATATGATATGAATCTGCTGACCCTTAAGTTGTTTTTCCAATGCCCTTTGGCCTTTCTCTATTGCTAGTATTTCCGTTTGATGTCTGATTCCACTCAATTAATATATTTATCAATTCCCTATCTCTTTAGGAGGGTTTAAAAACACGATGAAGATAGGTTTTCTCGAATCTCTACATGAAGGAAATGAAAGCATGTACATATAGAAGTTGATCTTGTATACTAGCAGTAGCTTTCGTGCGGCCTTCTTCGTTTTTAAGTTTCACATAACATGTTACATATCGATTTTGACAATGCCAAAGGTTTTAGATTAGTTCTTTGTTAATAATACATTGACCAATGTTAAACCGAACATTAGCGCAATTACTAGTTTGCGATACCATCTATTGCCTGCTATATGACATTGGGAGTGTGTTTTAGTTGATCTGATAGATTATCGCAGGTTTTATTCCACTTGACAAGACTAGAAGAAGAGTTTATGTCATGAGTCAATGGATTTTTATTCTCTCATTAGTATGTGCATGTATGTATATAGGTATATGTTATCTACAGTACTACGGTTGCTCCTTTTCTCAACAGTATACGGCGAAAGTAAAAATTATATTCATAAAAGTTTGCCGTGGTATGGCAAATGCATGCCGTAGGAACAATAAATGCTTGTTCAACGATACCAAGTTCATTAAAATCCATTCCGTTGTTTACGAGTTACAGCTGTTTATTAAAAAAAAACATTACGCCCCATCACTTTATTTTAATAGATACATCAAAAAGTGTTTAACAGAATGACTTGTGTAAAACTTAGCTTTAAAAGGCACATAGTTTTTGGTAAAATTTAGTATGTGGCTTTCAATGAAAGTTTAAGATAGCGGTTACGCCCCTTGGCGACCATCTTGGAAATCTGATAAGATCTTCCACGGTCTTCTTTTGACCAGTTTAGTAATATGTTTCTTTCCGCAAGTCTCTCGGACGAAAAATTTCCGAGATACAGCACTGTGCATTCTTAGCAGGCCATTCGGTATTGCTAGGTCAACTATACCTTCCGAAGAATTAATTGTTGATGTTCATGATTGTATGGAACAAGTGTCCATAAAACCATTGTTTATCCCAAGAAATTATAATTTCTTATGTAGAACTATTGTAGAGAAACACTTGCAGATGCATCAATATAAAATACAATCTGTTCTAGCATTTTTGCGAACAGATCACTTCAGATGTTCCAGTATATTGTCAGTGGTACGATAATTTAATGAATGATTTTTTTCGGATGAGGCTCAGATTCATATTATCAATGTGGAGCACTGATATCCGCATTTTTATGTTGAATCTGCACTACTTAGGTACTCAAAAAATCGATGTTTGTATTGCAGTTTCTGCTTGAAGATCAATTTGCCTGATTTATTGCAGGTTCACCGTTAATGCAAAGAGGTATAGAAATTTGTTGAACTTCACGAAGATGAACTTTGATACGATTATTTCTAACAGAACTCCGCAACAGCACATGCAACAAAGAAAAATATAGCCTTTCTTCGTGCGATTTTTGTCGATTGGCTCATAAGTTCGCATACACAAGTTGAGTTACCCCCAAAGGGATCTGATGTGACTATTATGGATTATGACGTTCCTGTACTTCAAAAATAGGATTTTCAGAACATCGGTGCTTAATTTACACGAACTACAACAAAAAGTTATGCAAGAATGACAATTAACAATCCCATCAAATAAACTTCTACATAATGTATTCTGTAAAAGATATAAATGATTGATATAAAGGAAATTATGTTACTAAAGGAAATCCTATAGTGTTTAAGAAGATGTTTTGTGATAGTTAGGGGAAATATGTGTTTTTCAGAAAAAGAGTAAACACATACATATGTTTAATCAAATATTATTGAAGCCCGTATGCATACAGGGTGCGTATAAAGCATTGTACCAAATGGGATTATGTAGAAACGGTGTGACATTTGGATTTGAGATTTGGTGGGATTAAATCGTAGATAAATATCCACGTTTTGAAATGTGGTTCATTTGTTTTAATCACTAAATTCAACATGGATTTCCGTTTAAAAAATTTAAGATGGCTGTCTCAGACAACCACCACTCTCTTAAAACAAATGAAACACACGTCAAAGCGTGGATATTTATCTACGATTTAATCGCAGCAAATTTCATACCCAAATGTCAAACCTTTCCTACATAACCTCATTTGGTGCAATACTTTGTACGCACCCTCTATATATATACATATGTCTTATATATCTTAGGTTCATTTACAGATTAGTATTGTTACAAAAATATTTGTCGGTCTATAAACCGTTGAGTATTTGGAAATTGAATTACTGCTTTTTATACTAAAATAGGGCATTAAAAAAGTAAATCTTTAAATCTACACGATAACCTGATAGCTTCAAACACTACGACTAAATTTGCATTTGAATAAGCTAAGATTACATCACGCTAGTAGGCATCCGGTGGAAGCGCACAACATATCTCAGAAATGGATTTTCAGCTGAAATCTGTAAATATGTCTCGTTTCACACCTGAATTTTAATATTCGCCGACAAAGATTTATAGCTATCGAAATTTGCTCAGTTCAGCAGCTGGTCAACCGAATAATTTCAAAGTTAGTGGCTGTATCAAACGAGCTACATTCAAACTTAATCAACAGTCTGGCTTCTACTCTCGCTCTTAGTGACTGAAATGCATTAGATATGCCGGGCGTCGAATTCTACGGAGTCCTTTACTACTGACAGACCACAACTAGAATTTAACTGGTTCAGTGGTCGACGATTTATTCTAACATTGGCGCAATTTCAGTAGCTGTTTTTAACAGTTTCCAGTTAACTTTATTTCAATCTACTCGTAAAACTTTATCCACATTTACTTATCTATATTTAGAGGCAATAAAATCTCACATTGTAAACCAACATCAGAGGAAAATTACCTAATATTGCGACAGTAGGTACAAAGAATCAATACATTGATTAAATGTAAAAGAAGTTGCAATTGAAGTTCATTTAAATTCCTAAAGTAAATGAGCGAAAGAGACGAGAATACCGTTGCTATAACACTCCTATTAAAGCATAATGATGTGTTTATAAGTATTGTTTTAGACTAGCGCCATTAGATTAGTGGTTCAATCCAACTTGAAAAAAGTAATACGAACAGTAAGGTGCGTTGACTTTTGCACGTGTAGTGAGTTTCAAAACTTACCGATTTTATGTATTAAACTATTATCAGGATATCTTTCGATTACATATATGCGCAATGTTTAACTTTTTAATGTCACTACAGAATAAACTGTAACACACTGTCTGTATTGTATGCCTTGTTTTGTTTTCTAATCGGATTAACCGGTGTAGGGAAGTATTATTGTTGCATCAAACTTAGTCTTTTTGATTATCGTTTTGATGGCACCATAACTCCAACAACTTTCTATCGATAAAAATCTTTGGTCGTTTCGGTGGATATATGTAGGTATGTAGCTTGAAGCGAGTGAAGCATTTAACCTCAAATTGTGTGTTTATGCATGACCTGAACGTAACTGGACGTGCCGAAATGATTAAAAACAGATGTGTGTCTCTGAGGAAAAATTCTACATTGAGATTAGGAACGTTTTTAGAACACTAGTTGACCCACCAGTAGAACATCGATGTCGTCATCGTCAACAGTTCCACTATTGCTGCAATTCATCAAACCCTGATGTTGAGTTAAAGAAGATATGTAAGTGTAAGATTACTGATGCCGTCGAAGAAAAAAGTTACAGGAATTCAATTTATCGCTCTTGACAAACATTATTCTCGATAAGTTTTCTTTATATCTTTTTCTGAAATGTTTAATTTATTTAGCTGAAACTCATTGCCTCAGAAAATTAATGTGTTTCGATTTTGAAAACCCATATATATTTACTTTACGCGGCAATATTCGTGCTGTCCACAAATAAATCGGAAACGCGCAAATCGATTTCTTATCGTTATTAGAGAAACCTCTTCCAAATAGTCAATACCAAACTTTCATTAGTCGTATCTCAACATTTGTAATAAAACCCACCCTAAAAGCTGCGCAAAGGTAGGAAATTAAGCTGGAAATTTTAATATCGAAAATCGCGGATAGGAAATGTGCATTAAGTTGATCAATAATATGGTGTATTAGGTATATTGGTAAAGGAACGGGAGAGAGATATTAATGTGGCCGTGGAAAGCCCCTTTCTGCTTGATCCGTGTACGCGCGTCTAGAACCAATCAGTCGATGGATTCACTCGGATATCTGATATGTTTCCTGAGTGTAGGATGAATGCAATTCTCTGTCTATGCCGTTCGCTTCGAATAATGATGCACATTTTGGGAACTTAGCGGCTGCTTTTTCCCGATATTTTTGTACCGAAACTGATATCGAATTCGCTTAATATCTTCGCTATAATCCAATATAAAAAGTAATAATATAAAATTGATACGTAGTTGTTCTGTACAATGATATAAGCCTGTAATAGGTGTCATAAATGCCAGTACACCTACGTGTTTTATTTGTTCCTTTAATATGATGCATTAATGAAGTGTTGATGTAGAAAGTCAAAAGCACAGGATAATCCTTGAGCAATAGATTAGCAGCATCAATAAATATCAGATATGAGTTTTACTAATTAAAACGAAATAATGTACACAATGTGAAGAATGAATAGCTGCTATTGATCACCACGGTTCGGTGTAGAGATCTCTGTTTGGAATCGATTAGACCAATCGTAGACAATATGTGACACGCATTATTTGTGTACAATAGTACATTTTTATGGCTATCTCTTTACGAGACGTATATTGAATCTTAGATACCATGGCAATGTAATATGAAACATACGAAATAGAACAAATGGTGCTTCCATTATACAGATTTCAAAATTTGACTGTTTATCCGTTTTTAAATATTAATACTGTCTATCGTGCAGCGTTTTGTTGGTGTTAAATTTTGCCTGGCCGTCTCAACATGCTGCTGTTATGGTTGCCACTTGTTTCGGCTTCCTGTGGCAATTCAGTACCACTTTGGAATCAAATCTGACAGGCTGTAGTGCTCTAAGAGCATCTTGATTGTTGGATAGTATTTTGACCAATCTACTCTCAATGCATTCTGAGCAGGTCTGGATGGCTATTACCACTTCTTTCCAAATTGCAATGTCAGTGTCATTTGGCGTTTTGAAGGCATCCACAAACCAGCGATGAAGTTTTTGCCTGGGTTTGCTGATATAAGTTATTGTAGTCTCCTTGGCAGGAATATCTACTTTGTAGTTGTCGGTAAAATTGCAAACGGCTGGGATCTTATCCGCCCTAACGGACAGTGGTACTGTGTTTTCGATGCAGTTGAAGATGCCGATCGTCACCGGTTTTATTAGCCAAACTTTTCCTTCCACTACATTTTAGTCTGGAGACGCCCAGCTTCTGACCGCACTGCCGGAAACAGCGGGGGAAGACCAAATATGGTCTCTGTAGCAACCATTGGCGTCGAGGACATAGCTCCTGTGAGGTCCAAGCAACCAATCCTCTCAACCTTGCTCATAGTGCATGCTGCATATCCTAGACGGACTTTTTGTCACCCGACTAGTGAAGCGTATGTTATAGAGGGTACCATGAAAACCAATGTAGCTCTACAGTCCCAGAAAGACCTTGTAATTATATTTGACATGAATTGCAGCTGCGATTTGTACGTCAATTCACTCCAGATGTTCTAGTATACTGTCAGTGGTACAATAATTTAATGAATGATTTTTTTCGGATGAGGCTCAGATTCATATTTCGGAGTATGTAAATTCTCGAAATAGGCGAATGTGGAGCACTGATATCCGCATTTTTATATTGAATCTGCACTACGTACTCAAAAAATCGATGTGTGAATTGTATTTTCTCCTTGAAGATCAATTGGCCTGATTTATTGCAGTTTCACTGTTCATGCGGAGAGGTATAGAAATAACCTTCTGAATGAATCTGTTGAACTTCACGAAGATGAACTGCAATACCATTATTTCCAAGAGGACGCCGCAACAGCACATGCAACAAAGAAAAATATAGCCTTTCTTCGTGCGATTTTTGTCGATTGATTCATAAGTTCGCATACTCAAGTTGAGTTTCCCCCAAAGGGGTCTGATGGGACTATTATGGGTTGTGACGTTCCTGTACTTCAAAAATAGGATGTAGGATGGCGTAGTGCATGCTGCATATCCTAGACGGACTTCTTGTCACCCGACTAGTGAAGCGTATGTTACAGAGGGTAGCATGAAAACCAATGTAGCTCTACAGTCCCAGAAAGACCTTGTAATTATATTTGACATGAGTTGCAGCTGCGATTTGTAAGTCAATTTAGCGTCTAAGATAAGAGGTAGATATGTGGTCGGATATTTGTAGACTGAAGCCGAAAATGGTGGGGCAGCGGAACTTCCAAGTGAATAGTACAATTGTCGTTTTCCTGGAATTTACATTTAGCCCTTCTTCTTGAAACCATCGCTCCACGAGTTTAAGCGCGACGTGCATCTTTTCACAGGCCATGATAGTGATAACTACAGCGTGGAACTTCATCACCCGAAGTTCCTGCAGGTCATTTACTACTAGCACCAAAGGAATTGACACCGCACTCCGCCTTATAGGCAGCCGGCCGCAACGGCTGCTTTTACGGTGCAGAGGTTCTGTAATACGAGAACCATTCTGATTACTCGGTTGACTGGGATGGCCCTTTGCATCGACAGGAAGAACCTCTTGTCAAAGGCGCACTAGATATCCAAGAAAGCGGCTAACGCTATTGCTGTATTGCTGAAAGCAATTTCTACTCGCCGAGTAAGCTCGTGGATGGCCTGCTCATAGGTTTTTCGGCTTTGATTAGTATATTCATTCTTGTGTAGAGGAAAGTAGTATGAAGTCGAACTGGTATACAGAACGGAATATGGCGTAGGAGCCGGTATATATAGAAGAAAGCCTAGGAAGACTCTCGATAAGCTTCAACAAGGAAACAGTGGCATTTCAAACTGAGATAGCAGCAATTCACCATTGCGTTTGAGAAGTGGAAAGATGGACTGAGGCCGGTAAAAGGGTCGCTATCTTCTCAGACAGCCAAGCAACACTCAAAGCGATTAGTTCGGCAAGTGTTCACTCCAAACTGGTTTGGGACTGTGCAAATGCTTTAAACGAGGTGGGCTCCCAAAGGAAACTAACTTTGGCCTGGGTTCCCATCCACAAGGGCGTGAAGGAAAATGAGGCGGCAGACGATCTGGCCAAACAATGTTCGTCAAGGCAATTCGTTTGGGCTGACCCATCTCTTGGCACCACCAAATCACAAATCAGAAAGTCCATTGACGAATGGACACATAACAAGTCTAGGGAATGGTAGCAAAGATTACTAAGACAAAGACAGGCAAAATAGTTCCAAAAAGAACAGAAGCCTGAATTCACTAGAGACTTGCTGGTTAAAGACAGGAAAATCGTCAAAATTATAGTAAGTCTGCTGACAGGTCACTGTAGACTAAATAGGCATTAGTATAATATAATCCTACCGGAAGATGCTACCTGCAGATTCTGCAAAGAGGAGGAAGAACACCTGTCCATGTACTGTGCCACTTTGAAGGGCTGGCATGGACAAGGTTTCTAATGCTGGGCATAGGGAATCCCACATCGCACAGCTACATTAAGGAGCCGCTTTCAAAAAAGATAGGCCTCATAAAGAGGGCAAAGTTAGAGGGAGCCTTCTAGGAAATGGGGATTACAATAGACCTGAAAGGTCGTGGTAAAAGAGGCCCGCAGTGCCACTCCTCCCCTAATCTAATCTAATCTAATCTAAGTGCTTCCAATTATCTTCTCTAAAATCTTAAGAAAAAATGGCGTGAAGCTGATGGGCCGGTATGACTTCGCCTCCGCATAAAGCTTTTTGCTCAACTTGGGAATAAACGCCATTCTGGATCCTCTCCAGCTAGTTGGTATGTGCCCCGTGGCTGCCCTCGGTAGTCAAATTAATCATTAATGGATACACTCAATGTTCGTAGCAGTTACTCACACATTTATTGTTTATATGAAGGTAATACTCAGATAATTTAATGAAACAAACGAAAAAACATTAATTATTCGTTAAATTTATTTTGTGTGGTTTTAATGGTAATAATATGCAAGTTGCAAAATAATTTTTAAATTTGCGTTGGCTTTGTTCAATATTAAAATTTACTGTCGCTGTTTATTTATCATGTAAACTAATGATGTACTTTAATTTGATTAAATTATATACATAAGTTTTGTTGAACTGTAGTTTTAGGCATTAATTTTTATAAAAAATTAATATGACTGAAAAATGCGGCTACTACATTTAAAGAACAGAAGCAATAGGAGAAAAACTATTGTAAAAAGTAGGATATTGGATTTAATTACAAAAGAAAAGATGAACAATGTTAATATTTGTTCTAACCTTCCGTATATTCGGACATACCGACACTTGGAATCATCCCAACTCGTCCATGTATTTCCTTTAATAAAATTGTTACACTGCATAATATATTCTCCAGAAGATGTGTAATATAAAAGTTCTACACTCAGATGTAAAATTTCCAATATATTTTTGGACTGGTAATGCTAGTACTAGAATAAAAATAGTAACGCTAGATAGTTGAGCGGCGGGCGACTGATTTCATGAAGGGTGCTTGACAAATGTATCTCGTCGCAGCAGTCTCACAGTAATCAGTACGAAGACGGCATAAGCGTTTTCGCTACACTTCATTCCCTGTTCAACTACAAAGAATTTATATGTGTACATTTATACGACACTTAGGCCAAATGGGCAGAGCTCTTTAATGATACCTTTACTCGGGCGTTGGCGTTGTTGCTGATACCTACCTCTTACAATATTTCTCTCCTTTCCGAAACTATTTTGAAAGTTTGTCTCTTTGTCGTGTAGCAGAAATGAAAGGCAAAATTTTCACTTCAGTTGTCTGCATTTACATAATACGATGCTTGTAGAAGTTAATAAAAGAAGTGGAAAAGATACTTACCAACGCCTTGGTATATGTCTATACAAACATTATGAATATAATAAGGAATGCTCTATGTAAATTAAAACCAAAAATTTAGATGAACGAATGTTGTAGAATCTGCGTATATCCGAAAAATAGTTTGTTGTTTTGTTGAAAATTATATTAGGACTTAAAAGGCTAAACTTTCTTTAAGTTCACGCAAAATGGCGCTACATACTACCATGAGTAACCAAAACAAGTAACTGGCAACTAGCATCATATAAATAGTTCAAATTAATATTTGCACAACGAAGTAACCTAGCATTGAATGATCTGTTAGTTAGTTCTTTTCATTTGAGCAAGTAGTCTTTATTATGACATCATTTGCATAAGAATGAAACAGATGTAGACATTTTTTCGAAAGTTTTCGATAAATGTTATAATACAAATATGGCACATCTAAATGAAGGCGCTATATTATTGCAAACGATATACTTCTGTATCTACTTCCATAACATACATAGTGTAATTCCTACATTTAAATCAAGATGACAACAGTTTGGCGGCAATCTTCTATATGCAATTGGTAACCGAAGAATGAAGTTCTTTCAAATATAAAAGAGCCACGTTAGCCGAGATGCGATTACGGTTCAGCGTTTATTTTAGATTTATTGCTTAAACATACATATACTACAGCGAATCGTTTTAAGTGCAAATTGCTCGCTGGTGCTAACAGTAAACTTTATCCCATTTATGTGAGCTACATATAATATATTTTTTCATAGGAAAAGTTTTATCGAAGATCTTTGGAATAATATGTAATGAAGACTTTCCTAAAGTCATTAGTATATTATAGAGTTCTTTCGATGTGATCTGCCTGTAACCTACTATATCAACCACAACTGAAGCATCTGAAAATTTTCTAATCTAATTTTAAAATGTACAGTTATGCATATACAGGGTGGGGCACCACATTCCCGTCGGTTTATATACGAGAAATGGTAAAGTATTTTAAAAATCTTTTTACTAAAGGTTGTGTAGGTTCATTAGGAGCACATTTTAAAATTATTTGGAAATATACAGGGTGATCCAAAAAAA
>SMLS01070415.1:0-37998 GCA_004785975.1 Popillia japonica
GTTTTAAGGACTTCAGAACTACACCATAGTTTACCATATGAGAGGAAAGCTATGGACTGGATTTGTTATTGGTATCGTTTGACCTGAAACTGTCCAGTTGGGTTATCGCCTGAGTTTTTTAGGAACCTACCATTTTATTTTAGCCTTATTATTCTACATCATCAATTGGCTAGTGCCTACTGCATTATAGAACCCTTCACTGCTACGTGTGCGTATATAATTACTATTTGATCACAAAAACATCCTATTGCTCTGGGTTAAGCATTATTCTTGCTGATGGTATTTCATTTTAATAAACTGTAAATTATAACATGTCTGATAGTTACTGTCTTCGAAAAGTACAAAAAATTAGCAGTTGTAGGCTGAGCTTCTTGGGATTCAATACAGCAAACGAGAAATGTACGTTAAAGAAGTAGCCAATGTTCGATATCACCCCTGATGGTGATAAAAGTATGTACCTACATATAGATTGAGTTGTAGAATGAGACGTTGGTTCAAAACCATATATCGTTCTTGACTCATTAATAGTAGATATTTAAAATTGAAACCAATGCGTCGTCCACCTTGCAATAAACATGAGCATGTCAGCTTTGTTGTAGCTGACTTCTTCCAATTATTGCAAACATCTTTAATACTTACATTTCTTTCCGTCTCTTTTCAGACGCATGGAAGAAAGCAAGCAGCTCTAGAAAAGTACGTCAATCTCCACTTTTAAACATTCACTGCACTTCCAACACCACCGCCTTTAAGTGAATGACACCCGCTGGTGTAAATCTGCTATTTAGGAGTGACCTACTAGACGTTAAGTCAAGCGATTTTCGCCAATCCAGAACCCCCAAGAATTCGCGTTTTCCGATCCCTTATATTCTCGTATAATGTAAACGCATTCATGCATCTATATATGTAGTTCTCGTGACGAATTAATTGTTTCTACTAATTTAAGGCTAGATATCTTGATATTGTGTCCGTTCTTAATCTGATGTGGGGCCACTGGCGAAGATTCAACCCTCACAAACGGAAAATGAGCCACATGTACCTTATAAGTAATCTCTATTGGTATTTTACTTTGTCCAATATAAATTTGATCATAATCTTTGCATGCAATTTCATAAGCTTCACATTTCTATCTCAATTCTTTTTTAATTCTTTCTGAAGTTTCACTTTATTTCAGTCAAACGGGAACTTGACTAACGTGTTAACTAAAAAGATAATAGCGAACGTTTTATCTTGACTTGAATCAGCTGGAATGAATCTATTCGTGTTGGTTTCTTTTGTAAATGTTACTGACAAAAAACCTCTCCCCACTTCGGCATTATCGCTTTTTCACACTGGAACTCGCTCTCGCATTTCATCAGTGTGGTGCCGTCCCATCTATCTTTGTTCTTGTCCTTTGGTCTGTATGATCGATCGCATTGTTCTACACGCCAGGTACCATTGCTCTTCTGATGCTATTAGGTTTCGTATCATCGTTGTCTCAATGAAACGTTCTCCCAACTCCCGGGTATATTATTCTCGTGCGTACTCCCATCTAGGAGAAAAAAGAGTGTATGTTCCACATTATCCGTGGCTCCACAGTAATCACACTGGTCGGAATTGGCTGTTTGCCTTCCATGCAGATATTTACGAAAGCAGCCGTGGCCCGACAGAGCTTGGGTAAGGTAGTAGTCTGTTTCATTATTTCGGACTTCTGGAATCAGCCTTCTTGTCCACGCTGCATATCTGCCATTTCTCCACTTGTCCTGCCATCTTTCGTAGAGTGCTTCTTTAGCGGCAGTTCCCCACTCCATCGTATCTCGTTCTTCTTTCCTCAACTAGAAGTTCAATCGGTGGTACCCCCGCGATTATGCCAACTACTTCTGCCGATATAGTTCTATATGCACTTGCAATTATTATATTAGCAAGTCCCTGCACCCTTGTTAGTCACACATAGTTTTTTGTTCTTTACCGCCTTGTACCAAATTGGCGCCGCGTATAGCACTACAGAGTTTATGACACTGTCGATCACTCTTTTGGATGCTGCTAGACCACCGATGTTGGGCAACAGACCAGAGAGAGCGCCTATAGTTTTTTTCTGCTTTGGTTACTAGGCGTTTAACATGGGCTGCAAATGTACATTTTGTATCCAGTCATACTCCCAGATATTTAGCTTCTTAACAGGTGGATATTTTGTGGCCCTCTACCTCAAATTCAATGCCCCCAATCTTCCTTTTTGTTGTAAGAAGTACAGTTTTAATCTTTTGGGAGGCAATCTGCAGTCGCTTCCTTGTCATCAATGTGGTTACTCTTAGAATCGAAATATCAGCTACCTTCCATCAAGTTCTGTTCTCCTTTGGCGACCACTACAAGGGTAATGTTGTCAGCAAACGCTACGATTTTAACGCCGTCTGGTAGCTTCATATCTAATAGTTCATTATATAATACGTTCCACAGAATGGGACCCAGTACGGAACCTTGTAGAACTCCACTATTTACTTGGAGGGTCTTCTCTATTCCGTCTGCTTCCAGTATTAAATGTTAATTTTTAATTGTCTATTGGAAGGGAAGTAGTCGTAGTGCTACACTTACACTTGCAACATTAAATTGTAATTTAGAATAAGTTACGACATAGAACTATGAAATATTGTTTAGTTTATTATTTATCACACAATAGACTGAAATAATATTGGTTTATTCTAATCATTTACAAATTTTGACGTTTACCGTTAATTGATCCCACCTTGAAAACCTTGCGCATTAGCGCTAACGCAATCTCTTATTCGTCTACACACATACATACATACATATATGTATGTAATTTAACGCAACTGAATATTACATTCAATACCATCGTTACGGTGTGGCCACGTCATATGGCTATAAAATATTTTTAATAGACTGATAAACAATTAGTGTAGAGCACATTACTGATTACCCAATGCGCTAGTAGATCAAATAAATACGTTGAATTTGACATGACTTGGTACGACGTATTATAAATGTGCAGTATTCAGTATTATATGTATGTATGTATACATATTATGAGTTAATACAATGCGAGTCTCAGTTGATCGAGTACGTAAACACATACCTACTTAATTTCAATATTTGCAATGTCCAATAAATGATGCTCATTGTAGCCTGAGTATACGGTTACAGTAGTTTTCATTGACTTCACGTTTTATTTATTCGATTTATTGCTATGAAAGAGGAATAAGTTTCCTAACAAATATGTGGTTAAAATATTCCTAATACGATAAGATAATGTTGTGGAAACTATAATGAATGAAATAAACAAAAACTATATTAGCAGATTTTTAAATTTAAAAAGGATCTTTGGCTTTTGGAAGCATTTTTCAGTAATATGTCCAAATGAATCATGATGAACAGGCGCTAGTTTATCTAATAAAACATGAAAAGCCATAGCGCAATATATTTTATTGGAACGTTATGGAATGTCCTATATATCGGTAAAAATGCATTTAAGAAAGCCTTTCATATTATCCGAACGTTAGCAAAATACTCCTTCCAGTGTTATCTCTGTTCTTCAAGCTATACATTTCCAATGAAATTCTGAAGGTGTAAAATATTTCTCGGGCGTATAAGATATTTCATTCATCGACGAAGCGATCGGTTCTCATTTTTCTGGTAAGGGAATATTTTATCAATTTCGAGAGCCAATATTGAAAGTTGTCAGATGCCATGCCGATGCAAAACGCTTGTGTAAGAGCATTACGGAATACGCGTCGCGGCAGCCAACGTTTGCGCGGTATCACGTCTGAATAGGAAAGTGGCATACTTGCGATCAGTAATTGGATTTTCTAAACATTCCGAAATAATTGAGTCCCTTTTTGCTCGAAAATACTATACTCGTATCTGTAATTAGATTGCGTCTTGATTGAAGTAATCTTCCTAAAACAAAATGAGCACGTAGTTTGTTATCAAATGGAAAATATTTTAGTCGTTTAGTAATACGTTGATAATGATATACCGTAAAGTTGTGGAAGTTATTATCTGAAGCTTTAGCAATGTTCTGGGATTCATGGTTACATTAGAAACTGCAATTATATTTTGCTTACAGCACGAACAGTCCACAGTAGCAATTAGGGACAATATTTGGCAAAACAAAAATGTACGGGATAGTAAGAGTCCATATCAATAAATCTTACAAAGGAAACTAATTGTGCACTAGGAATTGACAGTTAAGAATACTGTTTCTCTGATGAAAATTCAAATTTTATTTGACAAGAATCATTGTCTCAGAAAAAAGTTCAACCTTATTTTTTCAGTTGGCCAATGGTGCTAAAGATCAGTCAACATACTGTCCAAGAATCTATCAACCCCGCGGTGTTTGGTTCCTTGTTTGCGACGGGTACATGTGTTAGATAGGTTTTGAAATGCTTTGGAATTGAAACAATGATTCCGTAACTCAAGATCCGAGCGTATTGGTACATAGATAATGGTGAACGTAAATGTACATCTTCGGATATGGTGGCCTACTTATGGTTTTGTCTGTTGCTAAGGCAGGACCGCAGCGTCCTTCAGTCGTTTTGTCGGATATAAGGGGTCCCTCAGCCCCATGAGTATTTGGGTGCAGTTGGAGTCAATGGTGACACATTTTTGCCTGACGGTTAGTCGTATGCCTCTAGTACACGTCATGTTCTAAGAAGAACAGTTCTGTTGGGATCTAGCTCCCCAAGGTGTCGGATGAGGAGATTCTCTGACCGTGCAGCCCTCTGCAAAGTTCTTTTGGCCAGCGTACTCCGTCAGCGTAAGTATGGTCAAGTCCATGTCTATTTGGACGCTCCTGATAAGCCATGAAGCTGAACCAGCTGATAATTCGCAACACCCGGTGCACAGATGCTAGACCAGCTCAGGGCACCATATGTAAGAAACGGTTATAGAAGAGGTGTGAACATCAAGATATTGATTTTCAGACTGAGTGAGCTTTTCCAATAGAGTAGGGAATCCAGAGCAATCTTTTCTCGTAAAAAATTGGAGGTAATCTCATTGCAATGCTCTCTACATATCATCCTTGAGTCAAGTGTAATATCAAGGTAGCTTTATGCTTCACGGAATTCTTTCCTCTCTAACCATGGTGTTTGCTGGGGATGGGTTTCGTTTACGTCAGAAGCCATCTAGTAGCCCATTCAGAAATGTCATCAACAGATCGCTAGAGACGCCTCCAACGCTGCTGAACGAGATGTAAATAGCAATGTCGTCCGCATAAATCGTCCAGCAGATATTTGGGGAGCGTTGGATGTCGCTGGTGTACTATATACATAAATAACTCAGGTCCCAGGAGGGAAACCCCAGGAACGCCATCTCTCGAAGTCGTTGGTTCGCCGCAGAATTTAATTCAGAAATATCTTCTGGATAACCAGGATTCTATGACGGTAACTTATAGCTTTAACTGCTAATTTTAGCGCTTATATCAGGGAATCAGACATTAGTTTCATCGCAATGTGAAAGTGACAGATACGGATATTCAGCCGTAGGTGATGCAATTTTTATGTCACCCATTCACTACCTAAGTCAAACAAACAAACCACACGATCAGAGCAAATTAATTCCCTAATAATAATAGCATAAGTTGTTCAAATGAGATGCTGCCATGGCCTTCTTACAGCATTATCTTGGCGTAAATAATGTTACGTTGAAAATTATATTCCAATAGCTTGTACATATATAATTGCAGCTTAACAGAAAGGCCGACCCAGCTAGAAATTGCACAGTAATTTCAGTTCCAAGCCTCTAGGTCTTCAAATACTTGGCGACACGAGAAGACTTCAATTCTGATGAAAAACTTTTTCGTCATATTGAATTCTAAGTCAGTGAGGAAATATGTGTTGTGTTTCGCACAGGGCCAGTAAGTAGAGTGATGTTTCCACCTTGCACGGATATACAGGGTGTAAAGACTATGAAAAATGGAAAGATATTATTTTATTAAACTTAAATCCATTTTGCGCAAATTCCTTCCCAGACGCGAGAAAAAAGAAATTGCAAAGATATTTATAAAATATTCGTCGCGCCACTGTGCTTTAACAAATAAATATATCTAGCGCAGAGCGATAGGCGATATTTAACATGTGTGCAACGCACAATCAGAGTCACTCTGTTTGGAATGTTGAATGTATCTAGATGTTGCAGACATGGAATCAACAATTTTTTAATAAAAAGGAAAATGCGACTACGTTTACTAAAATCGCCACTAAGAAACTTTTTTTATTTCGCAACAACAGTTTTTTACTACAGTTAAATGATTTTCAATCGTTGCTTAAGTAATTCCATAGATTGGATACATTATAATAACAGTTCCTTTATTAATTAATCTGCGATAATATTTTCATACGTAGTCACATTGATATTATTGAACTCTTCATTCAAAGCTATAAAAAAAACTGATACATCAGCGTTATTTCGTCTTTTTATAACATCGACAGATGTTTTTGCCATGTCTTGCGTTACTTTGATCGAGGCAAACATATTCTCGATTGATAGGCGGCACATATTACAATTTATAAGGGAGATTTTAATTTTGGCATTCGCATCGTAATTGAACAAAAATTTTTGGATTTCTATTCTACATAATTGTTTCTTACCATTCTTAATATTTTTTACTTTTATTTTAAATACACCCTGTATAAGAACATCTCGAAAATTGAGATGAGTGAGAGGACAAGATAGATTAGGTAGGCAATACACCATTTATTGAGCAAAACGTTTTATATTAATCTAGTCCTTGTAATGTCGGGATTTACTACCAGAATTGATATCAAATTATTCTTCAATTGAGTTCAATATGGTACACAAATTTTGTCGATAAAAAACACAACAATAACGCAAGTCATTTTTGAATGCGTTTAATTTTTATTACGAACTCTGTGTGTGCCAACCCACGCTGATTTCTTGACGAAAAAAGCCGTTAAGAAATAAGCAGCTTTTGGCGAAGGAGTTTACAAAGCTGGCATCTCATTATATTGAACTACCATTGTCTGCGAGGTTTAACTACAGCTTTTATGTTCATTCTATTAAATTTATTCTTACTTTATGTAACAAAAAAATTCTTCTCGAAAAACATATCCCTATAAAAATCTAATTAAATAAATAATACTTACAAGGCATATTTTTTTTTGCTTTAATGAAGAAGCTGCCATTAGTAGTATGTAGTACGACAGTAGTGTAACTCGACAAATAATAAATTACTTTTACTATTACAATTGGTGGTTGAATCCTTCTTTGCAACTCAGCTGATTAATCCCCCTATTATAAAGTTCTGATCGAAAAAACACAGCCCAAGTATTCAAGGTTGGCGCTTGTTTTGATGGCGTAGAAAAGTATAATCGATAGCGGACGATGTCAGGAAATGCCTTGTTACCAAACAAAATTCCTAATTACATGTCAAGCGTAATCACTTCTTGCCAGCTTCCTATATAAAGAATGCGCCGATGCTAATTTATTCCTAATTCGGTGAAAACTTTCTTACCAAACTTTCCAGAGCATTCCGCGTGATAAAAATTTAAAATTCGCGTTTTTTCTGTTCTCGATACGCACATACCATTCAAATGCTAAATTCCCGGCATACTTAATTAAATTCAAATTTGCTGACTTACCAAACGTCAAGGGTTCGTCATGTAGATTGAAATTAGTATGCTCGCCTCAGAACTTGTTTGTTGTTAGTTAACAAACCTACAACTAGCAAAACATCCGTAAACTTTAACCCAAAATAGTTCTGTTGAAATATGCTAAATGTAACTACATACCGTTTAGTATTTATTTTGGTTTAGTTTGAAATACAATAATTATAATAATTGTCTTAGTTACAGTTGAATACCATACGAAGCACTGAAGTTTAAAACAAGCAAATGAAGCTTTAATGCTGTAGATAATATTTTAGTATTATAGAACTAGATGCACAACGAAGTGTAATACGGTAATACCACATAGCTCATAAAACATCTTTCATCCAACAAAATTTAACATTGACTATAACTTTTTTAACGATTAGATGAAACAAGCAACGATAAAAGTTCTTCCACTACCGAACAAATTGTGGAGAAATAAAAGCTATAATTTCTTTTTCTTTGTAACATATGGGAAATGCGATAAAAGACGCTATAATGTAAATGGATTTTTCCTTTCCTCTAATGTTACGCTAGTTAATTTAGAAAGTGAGACTATCATCACCGGATATTACGACTTAGACAAATGTAATGGTAATTTATCGAACGTTATTACTAAGTGAGAGCTAATATTGTTTCTTAGTTATTCAACGACAGACAGTCCTTTGTTTAAAAAAACGTTTTTAGTAATAGATAGTTAAGCATAATCTTTCAAGAAATTAGTAGTTTCAAGCTATAAAGCTACTAAAGGTGAGCTAATTTCAGTAGAAATTACAACAGACTTTATACACCTATTCCAAGGAAGCGGATGTCTTAAAGTAGAAGCTTGAGCAATTGTTATTAAAAATTCAATTTGGAAGTTTTATAATCCCAACTTCTCATTTAAAAATTTGCTTTGCTTTAACTTGCTGGCAAAGTTAGGTAAGGCAGAACATATTGTGTGTCACTGCGAGTGGTGGCCCTCGTACAATTATGGCGAGGCCGAGCAGGAGCATCTGGACCTGCATAATGTTAGAAGCATAGCACCTAAGAAGACATTGCCGCATTTCGGAATCCTAGGAAATTTCTTATTACAAAATTTGCAAAAACGTGATTGTGTGCTTCAGATATACAATATTAGCTCAAGACGATGGGCAGAGTAGAGAATGATAAATACCAATTCTACTTGGTAAGTAGTGAAACGGCAGAAGATATTACTTGTCAATGCGTGGAAGTGATCCCTGCAGAGTTATCACCTCTCCACCATCTCGAGCAGGAAGATCTGGAACTGGTTGATGTTAGAGCCATGGCTGCCAAGAAGATATTAACCCTCTTCCGAATTTTAGGAAACAATTACGACTAAAAGATTAAGCGTGCTCACGATAGACCGTATAGGTTGCAGAGGCGAGATGCAACGAATGTCTGATTGACCCACTATTCTCTAATCTAATCGAATACACACGTGACTTGTTACGACGTTTTACTTTTCTGAAAGAATTATAACAGTACTACTCCCATTATTATTTTCAGGTCAACAACGCAGTGACAAAACGAGTGAATTCAATTCAATTGTAGCGGAGTTGTGACGTTCTCTTTTTCGAAGAATTTCTAGCATTCGATAGAAGCAGCGAAATAGTTCACATCCGGGCATTTTAAACGTAGAGATAGCTATGTTACGTAGTAGGACTGGCAGAGGAATCAATACAACGTCTACCACTTCAAAAAGAAATTATTTCGTGGGGCTACTACAACTAGATACTGAAATACAAATTAAAGAACTATTGCACACAGTCAGTTTAGAGATATTGTATCATTGCATTCTCAAACATTACTTACATTGTTACAGAAATTATTTCAGTGTGAGCAAGTTGAAAAGTCTGATGCTCGTAACCAAGGAACCTTCTTGATTTTTAAGTGTTTTATATCATTATCTTGACCTAGAGTTGTGTTGATTAATGTTCAAATTCAAACACTATTTTTCCTCTTCCTCCTTGCCCCTCCAAAGATCACGCATATTAGACTCAGCATAAAACTGAAAGAAGATTTTATGTCTTATATGCAGCAAAAATAGTTTAGATCGTTCGTGATACAACAAACAACTCTTTCGATGCCAAAAATACACTGCTCCAAGAAATTAACACACCATGTAGTAAACGATAAATATTTATTTTATTTTCTGGTGTATTTGGTGTTAGTTAGTTAAAATCACAGGCAATATTCATTTAATGAACAATTAGTTTTAGTTCGTCTTCCTATCGCGTTTTGCCTTGGTAAAGTTATTATGTTTATTTTATATATTTTATATATTTATTCGTCATTATGCAACGCAAATTTCGAAATATGACGAAAGAAGAATGTGCACAAGCCGTGGTTTTATTAGAGGAAGGCTGGGGTTATCGCCGAATAGGATAAGTTTCGGTGTGTCCCATTGATCGATATTTCGAATGATACAAACGTATAGGGACACCGGTAATCATGTCCAATGACCTGGACAAGGTAGACATCGTACCACAACCTATGTCCAGTATCGCTTTTTGAGAATTTCTGCTATAAGACAAAGATTCGTTAGAAGCAGATGTTTACAATCTCAACTACAGGAAATTTATGGTAGTCGAATTAATATAGAAACAGTTCGTAAACGTCTAAAAGAAGCTAGTTTGGTACCTCGTGTGCTTGCCTGAGATCCAGCCTTGTCCGTAGAACATCGGAGAGTGCGCTTGAATTTTGCTCGCAATTATGTGAATTGGTCGCAGGTGGACTGGTGGCAAGTTCTCTTTGTAGATGAATCCAGATTTTGTCTTTATAACTGTGATAGACGTATTTGTGTGTACAGATGACCAAATAAACGATATGCTCAGTGCAACATTCTGAATACTACATTATTTGGCGGGGGAGGGTAATGATCTGTGGAGGTATATCTTTGACAGCGCACACGGACATAGTAGGTAGTGCTAAATAATGGAAATCTGAATGCTGATCGGTACATAACGGACATCCTAAAAGAGTATGCTGTGCCATTTGCCCTTTAATTTATTTCTGTTCTTATTACATTCATTTCATTTTTTTTTATTACTCTTGTATCTATGCGCAACGTTTTGTTTTGTGCCTCGCATTGGCATTCATTCAATTTGAATTGCATCTTTTGTTTATTTTTGTCCTGTTTTGGGTTGTTCCTGTTTAGACAATAAAGTTATATTATTATATCGGGCCATTTTTTTTATTAACCACTCAGTGCTCGCATAGTTCAAAATTATCTTGAAGCTGTAGGGATCAACACCATGAATTGGCCAGTAAGAAGTCCAGATCTCAATCCAATACAGCATATCTGGAAAATAATTAGTAGACGACTACAAGGTTATGCGAATCCAGCCAACAACCCGGAAGAGGTGGGGAGCCACCTGGTTGAAATATGGAATGGATTAGAACAAGTTCGCTTATTTTGAGTATGAGTCACTGATGTGTAGCCATTATTAGAAACAGAGGACGAAATACTCGATACTAAAGTGTTTTTATTAAAAAATTCGCGAATTAATATTTTCGAGATTCTCCCATTTTTTCATTGATTTTCACTGTGTTTCAATTTGTAAGGGCTGATTTACTAAGGGATTACACAAAGTTGAGTATTAATGGTTGTTAATAATTGAAGAATCGAATATACTTCTCTATCCCGTCATATAGGTACTATTATTTTCTAAAGAATCTCTTAGTGGTGTGTTAATTTCTTGGAGCAATGTACATATATTACTGGGCAGTGAGCATGACCAGAGATGTTGAGGTTAAGTTTTAGATTCTTTTGCTGAAATCGTTAATTAATGCTGCTAATAAAGAGCTAAAATTCCAAAATGAATCTCTGTCGAACGCTCATTTCTATCAGCAAAAGTCAGAATTGTCTCTCTGTTTGCATATAAGTTGTACATTGTGTCCGCTAAGTGAAAGAAGAATATGTACCATTTTATCGCCACGCTCTGTATATCACATAACTCCAGCTAATTAATGAGCAGCCTATGAGGCACACATCGTTTTATTAAGTTTTCATACGTAAATATCTTTTGTTATACCTATGTAGGAAACCAACAATATAAATATGTATATTTGTGTTTTAAAACCTAAAATTCCAGAGTAGGAATACTTCAATTAACAATTAGGAATGTTGTTCTTGCTTCAGCAGTGCTCGCGCTCTTTAGGGACGGCAAGGAAGGTTAATAAGTAAATATTTACCAAGACTAATAGAGCTGGGCAAGTGGTCAACAGCAATTGGTTCAGCGTATAGGGAGATTATTATTAGGATAGGTATAGTGATGCAATCAATTTAAGAATTGCGTTAGATTTGTCTATGGTATCTCTGACAAATTGTATGTTTTATATAAATCTGCATATAGCAGTAGCCGGTAAATACGTCTGTTTAATTTAGATAAATGGACACGCTAAGTTTCCTCATTCACGCGAATAAACAGGAACTTACATACAAGGTGTATTTGAAACAAAAGTAAAGACTATGAAAAATGGAAAGATACTATTTTATTAAACTTAAATTCAAAATATTTTCCGCAAATTCCTCCTCAGACGCGGGAAAAAAAATGACAAAGACATTTATAAAATATTCGTCGCGCCACTGTCGAGTATTTTCGAACGAATATATGCATGTATGTGGGCAGGTGCCGCGATAGGCGATATTTAACGTGTGCATTATTGAATTCTTCATTCAAAACTATTTAAAAAAACTGACATATCAGCGTTATCTTGTAGTTTTGATAACATCGGCAGCTGTTTTTGTGATCTCTTGGGGTAGATTGATCGAGGTCAACATTCTCGATTCAATAGGCGGCGCATATTACAATTTATAAGGGATATTTTAATTTTTGCATTCGCGTCGTAATTGAACAAAAAATTTTTGGATTTATATTCTACATAATTGTATCTTACCATTCTTAATATTTTTTACTTTTATTTCAAATACACCCAGTATATTGATGACAATAAATAGCTACTTGAATAATGCAGCGTATGCCGAACGCTTCAGCCGCATACCTGGAAATGTTTTCTGGTAGAATGAACATGTCGCGGAGAAGATACTTTAGCAATTCGAAGCACGTTTATAGTAAGTATAGAAATGAACTTCTCTAATATTACTAAACCTCAACAATACCCCGTGTCTGTCCTAAAATGTGGAACACATTACTTAAATATGTTTTGATTATTGAAATTGTTTGTGTGCTTTAATCAATCTATAATAAGCTATCTATTTGTAGGAACAGTTTATTTTTATCAAAACAATGCTATGATTAATAGTAATAATAGTAATAATAATGATAGTAATACCCATGGGAAACAGAAATTCAAAATTATGATCATTCCAATGAAGGTGTAGAAATTATTATTGAAGAAAATAGTATCTACTTCTTGTAGAAAAGACCGCGGAAGTACACAATCAACTTGTGTATCAAGCGTAACGCAAGTTTTTATTTTGTTATTGCAGCCTACAGACGAAGACAGATCGAGTGGCAGTGCTATTAACAATGCTGTCCCCAAAATTTGTCACTCTTTAATTGTGTCGCAACAAATTTTTTTTCATGCGTATATAAACGCGAAATGGTTTTAGTTGACTCGAATTAAGGGATCTTATTATGTCTTTCTCTATGAACAAAACCCAGAGAAGTGTTGTTAAAGAAAATGGTTTATTACAAAGGTGATGTTGATAGCTGCAGTTGCTCCACCAAGTTATGATTCTGTTAAGAAGCAGTATTAGAAGAGGCGGGACTTTGGGCACATGTTTATCAAGAACCTGCCGAAGAAAACAGTAAGAAAATAATTTTTTTAAATACTTTGCCAAGATTTAAGTTTTTACTTGCAAATAAAGCAAAACCATCGACATTCGACAAGCCAATATCAAATTACATGTCTTATGTAATGATGACGGTCTGCTTAGTAAAGGATCAAAAGAGGAATGGAGCGTTCAATTCTAATTACAGTCACTAAATAGTACAGAGCTAAATCTTTCAAGTCGTGGAGCTTTATTGCTCCAGCACTAAGAGTCACCAAGAGCACTAGACGAATTAATGTAATGTGCGCAAAACGCTTTTATTGCATGTAGTAGCAAGAGGCCAGTTAACGTATTTTTGACACTTAGAAATTGTATGGGGTCAACTGTGCTCGCTTCTGTGGCAACAATTACAGATGTAAACACACTAACAATTACAACCGCCCCCAGGAACGTTTATCTTTATCAATAGGATGAAATTTAATCATTTATGTCTGACAAATGCTGGTTTGCAACGCTCCAAATTTTTTAGATGTTATACAACGGGTAATACGTTTCTGGTTAATAAAAATATCTGTTAACATGGTTGAGTTTCCCTAAAATATGATTGCGTAAAAGAGTCTGCTATGTACAGTCATGGACAGATAGAATGTCCGGGTGTACGGAGTGCAAGTTGCGCTCCTGATACAATTCGCTTGACGGCACAATCGATATTGTATCAGGAGCCCAACATGCACTCCGTATACCCGAACATTCTATCTGTCCATGATAGTACATAAGCATAATACACACCAATCATCTGATGAGGCTTTATGATTGTCTTTAAGACTCGAAATAAAAAACGAATTGAGTTTAATTTAGACAGAAGACTCCCTCAATAAGTTTTCTATTGACAGGCTGATCTACCCACACTACCAAATATTGATTGAGTCCGCGATGGTAAGCTGGTTGTTACCCAGTGACAAATCTAAATAAAAATCCGGTATGGGCTGAAGCTGATAGGAATGAAAACTTAAATAAACGCGTTTTTATCATTGACAAGAAACTTCTTCATAGAGAACCGTTTCGAAGCATTGCTCAGTAAGTCATTTCAAATCTCAGTTGCTACTAATTCAAGGTCATCTGCATATAAAGTAAATGAAACATTGTGCAATACCAAAGAAAAATCGGTGATAAAAAGTAAAAAAGTGTAGGACCTAAACTTGATCCTCATGGCACTACAACGTTATTAGGTAAAGGTTCAGAAGCAATTTTTTCTACGGCAGCACACTTGTTCTAAAAAAGATATATGTATCAATGTATTTAGTTTTGTTTCACAAAAAAAAGGCGGAGTCCAATTGTAAGCATTCCGTCTGATCCCATAGGCTTGCAGTTTGTTTAAAAGAACGTACTGATAAACAAAAAAAAATGGTAAATTTAGGCCAATTCCATTAAGCATTCGGTACAAATCCATTACGGATTAACTATTAACTAAGACTTATTTCCTGATATTTTTTCCACTTCTAGGTCAACACTCTAATTCGAATAAAGATCAAATTTATTCCATGGAATAAATTTGATCTTTATTCATAGTACAAAAAGGCCATAAAAATACATATAGTAATTAACTAAGACTAGGAAACTAGACTAAGACTAGCATACGAGTAGATAAAAAATTTGCCTGCCTTAGTAGAGAACAAAATGGCAGTTTCACGGAAATAGCTGGTTTAGCTCTGCTCTGTAGCCAGCCGTATTTTTTCAAATTATAAAAATTCTTAAATGGTATCGAAGGCTTCCACGGCCCGAGTCTCTATAATGAGGGTTTCCGAGTGTTGACCGTGTCATAGTAGTAAAATATATACAGTACAAAATAAAAATAAAATGAACAAGATATACAATAAACTCGACGTTTCGCCACTAATGTAAGTGGCTTCTTCAGGAGCAAAGAGGTTAACTGGGTAGGTACCAGAAGTTCACGGTAACTCGACGTGTCAACCACGCTAGAGGCGGGGTATATATTTTACTACCATGACACGTTCAACACCCGGAAACCCTAATTATATAAAAAATCTTAATCGAAGAGGATCACAAATATATAGAATCAAGGTTGAATACCTTTAGTACTATGAGTAATCAGATTCTGAGGATATGCAAAGGAAAAAAGTCTTAATTGTGGAAGATGACATTGGAACAACAAATAATGTCTAGCGATTCAGCTGTTTTTTATCAGAAGGATGGTGATAACAAAACTTCTCATTAGATACATCCGAGTGAATAATTTCATTAACTCAAATCTATCCTAAATTCTTTATGTTCCCTCTAAAATGTTATTTTACAAAATAATTCGACCAGATATAAAATTTCATTATTAAACTCAATTTTTGCATAAAAATAAATTACTGCGTTAAATAACACAACAAAAAAATGATCCTGCTTAAAAATCATGTTGTTAAATACGTCGTTATACACGAAGCGTAGGTTTTCTAAAGAAATTCTAAAATTTAATTAAGCGCCACGCAGTGAATTATGCCCCTCTGCTCAATCATTCGGTCTGTTCACTGTTATATGGTGGAAACGTTTGTCACAGTTCTGTTATGTCACGCTAAAGCTACTAAATTGAGAATTCTCAGTCTTATTCCGGTACATAATGGGCCGGGTGGAACTTTAAATTGATTTCTCACCCTTGAGATTCACTTACATCCTCGCGTTTGGTCTTTGGCAGCTCAGTAATCAAACCACTTGACCGTAACTGTTAGCCAACCTCTCGTTGTGTATTAAATCGTTTTCGATATACTCGGGTTAATTTGTTTATTTACAAATTAATGCAGCGTAAATAGCGTTTAGAAGTGCTTATTCCATTTCCCGTAAATGTTTTGTTCTAATTGTTTAATGTAATTAGTTCTGATGTTGAATAAAATTTACAATTTCCAGATAACTTGGCTACCAACGCCTTTCTTTTAGATAGTAATCGCAATTTACACATTAATAATGACGATCAACAAACGTACTCGTATCACTCGTTCATTCTAAGCACTACATACGTCACATGTAGATTAAATAAACGTCAGCTGGAAAGTGTAGTTCATAATAGAGATATATCAAATAAGTTTATTTCTTGCGCAAGAATTATCTTTAATTATTTCAAATTCTAGTTACAAACGTACAGAATTGCGTTAATTCTGTAATGGATCCAAAAGGACTCCGGAATTTCTCGGGTGTAGGTAGATAAGGCAATAAGCGTAGTCACTCACTGGATTTCTGTTGCTGGGAATGGGACATCTTTTCGATGTCTATAGAACGTTTACAGGAAAGTTAGGAGAAGATGACATTTTAGAAATATAGTAAGGTCTTAGTCGCTTTTTAACTTAAGTATAGGGAACTTTTATCTATACTGAAACTATAGTACACCGCACAAGGATGATGAAGATGCAATTGCAATTTGTAATTAAACCGATTGCAAACATCAAAAGGTTCTATCTAAGTGCAACAGAAATTATTTTTTCTATATTTTCAATGCAATTACTTCACTTCTGGAATAATATGTACAAAGGCGACCTGAAATGTTTCCGGAATCAGCACGAGGTGGTGCACGAAGGTTGAAGCGGATTCCTTGGTCAGTAAGGCCAACCTGTTTTACGGCAACTCTCAATTTTGGAAGTTTACTGTCAATAGGTGTGTAGAGTGTCTTTTGTGTAGTAAGTCAGGCGGTTTTGCAAACATGGATAAAATCTCTTGTGCAACACTTGGATGGCGGGAAAAACAGATACAGACATTCGGTTAATGGCGGATCCATTCCATCATTTTACGACAATCAGCTTTTAGGTAGGCGATTTCAAACGTGCCCGCACAAGCAAAAGTGACGAACGATATAGTGGACGTCCAAAAATTTCTAGCAAAAATTAAATGGTTGACAGAATTTATGATGTCGTGTTAGCTGATCGCCGATTGAAGCAGCTCATTGATATAGCAGAGACAACAGGTATCTCACAAGTACGCGTCTGCAATATACTACACGAAATTTTGTGCATAACAAAGCATTCGGCGCCATGGCTACCGCGTTTGATCATACCGGGGCAAAAACGAAATCGGGTGACCGTTTTGGAGAAGTGTCTGGCCAGGATTCAACACAATTCTTTTTTATTTATTTATTTATTTATTTATTTATTGTACATAACAGACTGAAATCCAAATAGTACATAGTAGTTACTTAAAAGATACACACCTATCTAACCTAAACTATGCAATGCCATAAATATAAAATGTAAATAATCAAAATTATTAAATAATAATATTGGTTCCTACGAAACTAAATAAACTATCAACTAAATTCTGATTACACCTAGCCTGTGATCGCGGAAGCCCATCCCATGATACACCAACAAAGTATGTATGAATCATACCGAGTTAAACGTTAGATTCCGAATTCAAAGGATTTCTTCATGCGTTTCGTAACCATGCATGAGACTTGGATCCACCGTTACATATTGGAGACCAAGAAACAGTCGAAGCAGTACACTTTTCCTGGCGGATCTACTCTGAAGAAAGTAAAAAAGTTCCATAGGCTGGAAAGGTTAGAGCGACCATTTTTTTAAATTCTCAGGGTGTGATCCCCTTTGATGATCTGCAGAAGGAAGAGTATCACGACGGAATATTACAGCGATTTAGTGAGCTGCGTCTATGCAGTATTGAAGGAAAAGCAGTGCTTTTCCACTACGACAATGCATTGGCTCATCCATCCAGCATCATCGTGTCCAAATTGAGTGAGTTGCGCTACCAATTAGTCTCTTGCCCTTTTTACATATATTCACCGAATCTACCCCCAGCGACTTTTTTGTATACCCAAACCTGAAAAACTCGCTGGAAGGAAAGAGATTTGTCTCAAAAGAGGCGGTCATCCCCCCTACAGATGGCTACTTTGCAGATCTTGAAACATCCCACCTAGGTATTGATCTTCGAGGGACTATATCGAAAAATAAAAAACTACAATAATGTTTTCTTGGCGATTCTAGAAATATGTTTGGTTCCCCTCGTATGTCTATTGCAATGGTATCTGTTTGCAATTTTAATATTTGCACTGCAAGTTGTGTAAGGTTTCCAATATCGTATCCGTTAGCTTCTAAAAATTTTCTATCACAGATCATAACGAAAGGAATATACACTCTTTGTGTGCAAATTTAATTTGCATGCTTTTGGATTAGTTACATTGCTTTTTCTGTCGTTACAAAATCTAATTATTTATATTTGTTAATGAAGACATCTTTGTATTCAAAACGTGTTCAGGAAAACCATGAAACTAAAACATATACATACATCTGCACATTTTAATGTATGAAAGGAACAACTATGTATGTATATTATTTTCAGCAACTTCAACATAACATTCCTTCATCTGTCGCTAGATTGCATGAAGTAAACCTGTCATCCATCGCATGCTATCATACTTTCACCAGCTGCTCACAGAATTCTACATGTCCGCGATAATCTATGGGGTTAGTTCTAGAATGCACATTGCAACATTACTCGTCCATTTTAGCCACCCGTTTATGCTACAAGGCAAAACAAACTTTCTGTACGAAATACTGCGACAAACAAATCCGTCATATATGTACATATGTATGTACATAAGTATATGCATCGCAAAGCAAAGCTTAGTAGAGACAGCGCGGATGGACACAAATAACATCTTCCTAATAATACTTTAGCATATAAGCCAGTCGCTTTAAACATATTTTATTACTGTAAATAATTACCATATCCATTAACTTTGGTTTAAAAAAATATGACAATCTGTAATTACCAATAAGCACTGAATTTGCACTTTAGTTACCAGGTGATGTTAATATATACAGAATTAATATATTCAGAACACTGTGAACTGTGGCTCTACTTATTAATCCAATATTCGTAAATATTAGTTTCTATGTAAACAAAGCTTTGTTTACATAGAAACCAATATTGTATGTGTAAAGTACCCAAAAAGAAAGCGTTTGTCTAAAAAATGAAAATTCACATCTAGCAATAACGGTTTATAAAACTGAGAAACTACAAAAAGTATAAAAATCAATTCCAACCTACAACGTCAACACTCAAGAACAAATGGACATGAAATGAACGTGCCACGCACAGTCTGTGGTGCCACGTGCTATGTAAACGCCACGCATAAGTATTCAAATCAAACGAACTAAGAATTTTACGTGCGCCCTCTTGCGAGAAACATATCATTTGGTAGAACTTGTCCGCCATGACAGTTTCATTTCGGGCTATTTCAGATTTCACCCCGTGAATCCTATAACGAGCGTGCTATCAGTAAGGCACACAGCGTATAATACACTTCATAAAATTGTTCCATAAATTTATACAATAGATGTATATGTACTTTAGTTTCCCTTCGAAGTACAAAATGACAACAGAACGAAATCTGATTTTGGATACCTAGTACCATAAGCGACTGTTGAATATAATAAAAATAAATCGACTTCTGTGATGTTCAAAGCAAACGAAACAAAACAAGAGCACAATTCAAACAGAAATTAATTATATAGACAATTATTGCTTAGACAATAATAGTTAGTTAAGTGAAGGAAGCCGTTCTGAGCTGTTGCTCATTATAAATGTATTTTCACAGACATCTTTTAAACTAAGCAGACGAAGAAAGTTTGATGCCTGGAGGAGCTACGTTACACAGTTTCTAGATAATGTAGAAAAATAAGCAGAGAAATTATGAAACTCTACGCAACGGTGCGGCAATGTGAAAAATTTGCCAAAAATGAGGTATCTCTGCGAAAATTACAATCAACTGCTACATATTTTGTGAAACTTAAAATACATATATTCAAATGACAACAACAACAAAACAAACATTTGTTTCTTATAAAATACAAGAATATTTACAATAACACATAGAACGGAATAATATTTACTATTCTATTATTCGTGACCGCCTTTGGACTTTAAATTTGCAAATATGTGCCAATCGTGATACTACTGCTATAGTTTACCAGGCATTCACTAATTGTTCCCAGAGTAGCTTCTGGGATGTTGGACAGTGGTGCCCTACATTTCTGGGCTGGTATCATTCTTCAACTCATTACACAACAACTCAGTGGGATTAATAACGGCCAAACCATATTTATGAGGACATCTTCTCTTTCTTTTACTTGCAAATAATTTTTAAAAAGTCAGGAGGTATGCTTGGAATCATTGTCCTGCTCCAAGTAAACCCCTCACCAATTAATCTTACTCCCGAAGGAATAGCGTGGTGCTCAAAAATGTCTCGACAATTTTCTTTTTTCGAAATTCCTTCAATTCGATATAGATCCCCGACGCCATTAAAGGAAAATGAACCCCAAATTAGCACAGAACCGCCTCCATGCTTAACAGTTGGTGCAACACATTCCGGCGGCATCCTTTCACCAGCTCTTATTCTAAAAAAGGTGTTCATAGCACCTTTGACCACATATTCATGTCCCAATCTTAATGCTGTTTGACCCCTTCCAACCGTTTTATACGGTTTTGCGAGCGCAGCAATGGTTTTCTGGCGGCTATTCGACGGTGCAATCCAGCTTGGTTAATCGCCTCTTCACTGTTGTGGGCGACACTGGATTTGCGCGGTGTTTATTTAACTATGCACGAAATTCTGGAACTGTTAGGCGTCTATTTCGTTTAGAAATCAATGTATTCGTAAATCCTCGTCGGTGTAGTCACTTTGGGTCTTCCGGAACGTCTTCGTGGTGCTGTGGTTCCGGTTGTCTGATAACGTTTCACGATTCCTTGCACTTCCCGATAAGTTAATTTAAGTTTTTGTGCCACTATTCGTATGGAATTGTTTTTCCATGTAGAGTTATTATGGGACTACGTGTTACCGAATTTCTTCGTTTTGGCATAATATAATTAATTAATTAATTTTTATTCATAAACGCAGGCTTCACGACCTACCCGTACAATTTCTAAATGTAAACTAATATTTTGTACCTAATAGAAAGCGAAATACTATCCTAATTGTACAATTGTTCCACAATAGCACCCCCATTATATGCACAATGTAACACTTAAACAAATATTTACGAAAGAATACTTCAACAATAGTTTTGACCATAAATCAATTTAAATTAAATTGTTACATTTTTCGTTATAATTTCCGTAACTATTCTAAGAAGAAAGGACAGTCTCTTTATTTATAACGGTAAGGGAAACAGATTAAAAGAGCGAGTAATTATACCGGTAGACCGGTGATACTTCATTTATAGTCGATAGTGTACATACAAAAACATTATCGTTAACTATGTATGCAGCAACAACATAAACATAACACAACAAAACTTTACAAATCAATATTTAATATCGTAGATGCATTTCGTGCCAACTCTAGTCGTGACGATATCTTACCATTGATAAGAAAGATATATACAACATTAAATATTAATCTGTCGGGTTCTGTAGTTTCTCTGTTTTCCGTTATTCTTTGTAAGCTCAAACATGTATGTACTTTGAGAATATCTGCCTTGTATCCTTACTCACTGGTGCGAATTTCAAAATAAAGTCATTTGTCCTTGCAGTAATTTTTAGAAGATTGATTATAAAGAAAATTAATGTATTGAGGACTTTGAATAATGACACACAAGAGCAGAATTAGCTGTGTCGTCATTTACTTGTATCAGTCATCTAAGAGGGAATTATGTGCCGTGTATTATTGACTAACGACATCTTATTCAAAAATAACCTATAGCTAACAGCTATAGGTAATTTATGTGTGACATGTCAGTTAAACTTACCAATCATCCATGGTAGATGTTTCAATTAGTCTGGAAACGTCTCGAAAGACCTAGGCAATAGATCCAAGGCTGTACTATACTGGGCACAAGGACTGACTGGAATCAGCGGCAATCAGAAAGCGAACCTATTAGCAATGAATGTATCTCAATCTCACTTGTGGCGACGCGACAGGGAGGGGCAGCTCAGAGGATGTCTTTGGAGACCCTTTCTGGTTTGAGATATTCCAAAGTATTTTTTGAAAAGCAGCAAAGACGATCCTAGAAGTCAGCAGAAACAGATTACGTGTCAGACCATTGTCACCTTGCGGAACACGTGTGAAGGATAGGTTTGAAACTAAATAGCGACTGCAGTTGGGCCAACCACTTCGGCCAAGATGTCATAGACGTATTGCGTTTCACTAAAGCTCTTAGCCTGGATTAGGAGGTATAAGTGCAGGAAGACTTCTTACAGCTTATACATATGTATATGTATGTGTAATAGTAATAATAATGTATATTATCTGCAATGAAGCTTACAAATAAAGTCGTAAATACATATAAATACCAATTGGGGTGACGAGTACATGTCCCCAATTCTCACTGTGTTTACAGCCGCCCAATTGCTCCGATTCCTTTTACGGAGTGCAAGATGTCGGAAGACCTCAGATTAGGTAGTTCCCCCTCTTCAGTTTCATGTGCTTCTAGATGCAAGGCCCTTGAGTTGCACAGTGCGAAGCAATTTGATAGTAGATGCTTGGATGATTCATCCTTTGCCCAACAAAATCTGCGTTTGGCATCCTTTGTTATTCCAAGTCTGCTTAGGTGTCCGTTCAGTTTGCAATGGCCTGAGAGGATCCCGATCAATATACGAATATTAGTTTTGCTGAGCTTAATGCATTCTGAGGATCTCTTTTGGTTGTATGTTCCCAGAAGGGATCTAGTTTGCCTCATACCGTACCTGGGATTCTCTCAATATTTAGTTTTTCTCTGCTCTAGTTCACAAACCTACACAAACCCCACATAACCTCTTGTTTTCCGTAGCTTCGATCGATGTTAGAGTTTTATCTAACAAACTACAAAGAGCGAGTTTCGTTTAAATCTTCAACAAAAGTTTTTCTATGAAGTTTTCCAGTATTTCATATTCGGCCCTACCATAATTCTAATATCTGTGTCTAGGGTCAGGCTGGTTTGTTTGATTATTATAGTTTCTCACAGTATATGGACAATATCACCAACTGATGGTTGGTGCCTTAACAGGAATAAAATTTCCAGATTAGAAATTAAATAACTGCTCGAAAAATACAAAATTTGCGTTGCCTTACTTTTCTAACACTTAAGATATGAATAGTACATGCCTTTTCTTTCCCTCGTCAAATTTTTACAAGAAAGGGCATCAAGCTTTCTTTTTCTTCCTTTTCTAACTCTCTTTTCTAACTATGCTTCACATATTTGCTCTTACTTTCCTTATTGTAATTTTCTCCGTACTTCTCTTTATTTAATGACAGTTTTTGTTTGTTGTACTTACCTACCAATTATTTTGATAAACAAGATGTTTCAGAAGTATTGGACTTTCGCTATTTCAATGAAAGTACTGCAGAAATAACATCTACTCGAAGAGAACATAAAATATATCAAAATGTCTAATAAAATAAATATAGAATGCATCTGCTTGCGATAGGCTACTTCTGCAGCACTAAACTTATTTATATGCATACATATACATAAATGCTACAAGTGTTTGCCTGCGCATGTTTATTTGAATACGAAGCAGATGTTGATTTTAATCTAATACAAGCTTGAAACTATTTTCCTACGTGTAAGCTTTAAACCGAATAATAACTATTTAATAGTTCACCTTGTATGTTTAGGACATTAATACGAGAGCAATTGTGTAGATTTTTGACTATTCAATTAAGGAGATTGTAATATAAGCCAAGTAATGTATTAGTTTTCAGATCAAATCGGAAATATACTAACTTTGTGTTCATCTGATCTAATTCTCTGCTTTTGTTAAACATAAAATACCTTCTCTTAATAAGAAGTGATGATGTTTTTTTTATTTATTATTTTTGATATCGCTGCAGAGGTGCCTACCTATTTCAAATGAGTCGAATTGGCGGAAAGCCAACAAAACAAAATAATCGTATATGGCAGCAAACATATCTGACACTCTTGTTAACAGACATAAAATAATACACAAATTAAAATCAATCGCTGCATGAGAAGCATTTTACGGCGCAATTGACATTGTGTTTTCAACTGTCAACGTTAATATCACATATACTGAAGATTTTACTAAAACGTGTGCACATCAGCACATCACTGAGGAATGAGGAGGTTGAGATAAAACGTTACTACCGTGAATTGTAAAAATTTGTATTAATGTGAATAGACACATCATTACAACTGATGGAAGAATATCATGACTATAGGGAATATTTCTCTGTAGGTAAGAACAAAAGGTAATAAATGCTGAGGAGAGAAGGTGTGTGAATTTTGAAATTAATTGGAATTAGAGAGATAAATTAGTACATCCAAACATAATTAAATAGTCACTGAGACGCTTCTTTATCGTGAAACCACGGAATATCTCTAAAACACTGCATCAAATCAAAAAAAGATGTTAATAAGATTTGTTATGAGGTAGGGGATTTACTGAATGGTGCCCAACTCGATCCCTTACCTCACCCCATTCCTCCTCATCCCCGAGTGGAAGGGGGAACCATTTTGACACCATAAATCGTAATCCCCATTTTGGAACCACATTCTTTGTCGCACGTTCAACGGAACGTCTTCAAGTAACACTGGAAGTTTGATTTGTAAAGTAAGCCTCGTCAGACAATAATACGCGAGGAAAAAAAATTGGGATTACCTTGATTTTGAAAATTATCGCCATGAAGGTCTTGATATCGGGAAACTCTAAATGGATGATATTTACTACACTTCAATATTTGGCAGATAGTGAACTGAGAAATTCCTGATCTGCGAGCTATTTCTCGAGGACTAATGTGCGGATTATTAGCTACTGCAGCTAATAACACGATTCAATTTCCAGCAATTGTTGTTCGGCGATTACGTTTCCTTGGCTGTCCAGTTCCTAAGCTAGAGAACTGCTGTACAACACGGTAAAGGGAAGTTTGCGATCGCACCTTGTCGGGAAAACGTTGTGAGTAAAGATTCACGCCATCATCGATGTTAAGTTGTCTTAGTAAAACGCAGAAGCAAAAAAGAACTTAATTTGAACCTTGCTGCTTGTCATATTAAATGAATGGTTGCAATATTAAGTTTTAGAAGCGATTTTAGCCCTTTTTTTAATCCTTAAGTCTATCTTTGCAACCCTCTGTCTTCTCAGTAGTGGTTTTTGCTTCTAGCATGGTGGACTCTTCAAGTTACAGTAACTTACTAACTTGCCTCACCCACCTTTGACTCCTAAGAAAGACCCTTACATATATTAGTGCCGAAACGTTCTGTTTGTGGTTTCTTTTCTTTTATTGATTTACCCCGGAGATGTTATACTAGCGACTCGTGTCGCGGAAGTCTTGATATCATACAATAATTAGTCCACAGTTCGGTGAAACCAATAATCAGAATCCACTTACTGTCAAGGAAGGCGTTACATAGAAAACTTATGTATCGCTAGTAAGAAATAAACAGAACTTTTGATGGGCATGAAATTTAAAAATGCGTATACAAAGATTGCAATAATATTGTGCAACGAGCCGGCTCAGTTATCGGATCTGACACCATCTGATGCATGTATGGAGTATGATGAAAAACTAAATATTTTACTCAAAAGATTTCTTAGTGACGGTTTCTTCTGACAAACACTGTATAACCAAAGACCAGGAGAGTAAATAGCCCCCTAACATAGAGATCATTTTTCTCCACTAGTACTACTAGTATCGAAAACAGAAACGTTAAAGTCTCCTAAAAGTTACAGCAAGCGTCAGCTAAGAAATTTAAACACTGATATCTTAAAATGTCCTAAAACTTCACTTAGGCTAAACGAACTGGAGGAATCTTTAAGGCCATCACCTTTCCTGCACTAGTCAATGGCTTCATAGTTCTTCCAATTTGACAAGAATTTTGTCAGGGAAATGGTAGACTTTATTGTCTGTAAATAAGAACTCAGGAATGTTCGATTCATTGAGACATTTCTGTTACAACTTTTGCTTACGATGATTTTTGCGAAAAGTGATTATAACCAAGGAAAGTCACTCTTTACAATGGGAATATTTATTTTGGTTTCAAAAGTAAAATATTTTCTTGGCGCAAATTCTTAACACATTTGCACACAGTTATTCCTTTCGAGAGACAGTTTGCAGCTGCTGCAACATTGAGTGACTTTAAAGCTGACTGTCGCTTAAAAAAAATCAGAACCACTGCGATTTCTGTAACACCATCTGTTGCCTGTTTTCATAAATATCCCGTCGTCCGTATCATTACTTACGAATAGATTTTCTAACTTTGTACTGCTGATTCACATCTAACGAATAAATTCCTATTAAACACATATTAAGGCCAACGTTTCCGCCGATTTTTTTTACGGACGAAAACCCTAGAGTATTATTAAAAAATTTAACACTTTGCCTTCCAGGAAAGGATTTATACAGACCTTGTTTTCCACCATTATCGATTCCCTATTTTGTATTAGACGTGTATCCAGTTTAAAATCCGTTAGGGGATCATTTACCACTTCGCCACTAGTACGGCAGATATACGCTGACGGAGTTAACGACCACTTCACGGCCAGCTACGTGCATTTCTGGAGTGAGCGCCATCTGCCGTTTCGTTATCTTATGTGTGCATATCGACGTCAATTTTCATAAAAATATTCAGTTACCTACTTAATGCAACGATGTGCAAGGTGTGTCTCTGCAAACTTCCTGTATTTTTCATTATGCCGAATTTTACGTATTATCCTAGCGAAAGCTATCTAATGGCCAAGTAAAATTTCCTGTAGAGAAACTGCTTCTATGTATTACCATGTCATGAATAATTCAAATTTAATCTGTTGCTATCAGGAAAGCTTTCTTGCGTAAAAGAATATTATTAGTTTAAACGTGTCTTGGCTTGATCGTTGGATCTGCTAAACGTATAACGAGATTATATCTTACTATTCCGCTTGATTAAATTACTCCTGAAAGACCAAATACTGTTGTTCACATAGGTGCTTTGTGGCATGTCTCAATTTGGTTTGTTTGGTGCACATCGTCCAAGTTGCAAAAGGAACGGAAAACGGTTTTCAGACGTTTCGTTTGGAATAAGGGAATTGTAAATAGCAAAAGATAGTTAGTAAACATAAAGTACGTAACATAGAAAGGAGTCAGGAGTTGAATACTGTCAGAATGTTAAATGAAGACATTTATAATCACGATTTTTGTTCTACAAACAAATCGCTACTTTGACTCTTCTGATAATAGGATAAATGCGTGTGCAATATGCAACTTATAAAATTTTTCAGTATATAGCCATGGGTGGTTGCGAAGAAAGTGTTACTGATTTTTTTTTGAATGTGTTGGGAGGTTATAGTCTGTCCATTCTTGTGATAGCATGTTGTAGAGTTGGATACCTTCTTCATTCCACTCAACTTCTTCAGTCATGTGTGTGTGGTACATCGATTTGTCATATTGGATGTCGAATTAATTACTATTAAGGTCTAGTCTGATGTTGACAACCTATCCCAAAAGATATTCAGTGGGAAGTATCAGTGTATGAAATTTGAGAAAAAGCGGTTTACAGAGGGTGGTGTAAGAAACTTTATTAATATTCCTGAAACACATTTTCTGCGCGATTAGGACTGTGGAGGTAAAGCAGGCCATAGTAGCAAACCATGCGGAATGAAATAAAAGCAAAGTAAGTCAATCCAACAGCTGTCTTGTTGAAGAACAATTTTTACATACCTAGCATAGCGGCAGATGAATATTTGAGCAGCAGATGCTGAATGCAAGACCACCAGTATTCTTCAGAACAAACACACTTTGAGAAACGTGGACCAAAAATTATGCGCTGTTTTTCTGTTTTTAAGCAGGACTGGTGTACGTCCGCTTGCGTAATGGTTTCAACGATCATTGCGCCATGGCACGTGTAATCTTATTGTTAATATATTGGCAGATGCCTATAAGTGTAGATTCTTAGATTCTACTCCAAATACACAAGCATGAAAATCGAGTAGTACGATAGAGAAGCATGGCATATACAATTCTAAGACGAGGGTCCAAAACTCTATTCAGGTTTGTATAGATAATGGGTTTGATGAAAACAACATAACATGCTTTTAGTTAACACAATTCCAGATTTTTGAAAACTTGGATATGATTGCAATTGGTGTGTAGTTACTTATATCATCCGGTAGAGTGCAACAAGTTTAAACATCGCTGTATTGATGTCATCGCATTCCTTTGCTCCTTTAATTTTGAAGCCGTTCATAGCTAGTAGATCCCAGGATGTGGCAGGTCGACGTGTCAATCACATTAGAAGCGAAAACCTTCTAACTGAAAGTTGGGGTGGTCATGGCAGCAGGTCATGGTAACTCGATGTTTTAATTGTGCACTTCTTACATTTTAGCATGCTAAGGTAGAACAATCTAGAATAACTGCAGTCTGCATTGCTCTGAAATCCATGCAAATAGCAGTATTCATAGTGATGTAAGTCGTCAAACATAAAATAATGAGCATTGAGATGCTGAAACTTCCATTCAACACAATGCACGAAGATAAATAGGTACTTCACGAACGAAGATTTTGACTTCCGATCTTCTAGTTACTCTAGCTCGAGTGCTCTTAAGCTACAGAGATTAGTATAGTCCTCTGTCGAATATTTGACATCAGCACGCACAATTTTTTTTTCTGGTATGTGGAATTGAGTAAGACCTATAGGCAAAAGACAATACCTTACAATCATAAGATTAAAGTGAATGCTGAAACTGGCTTTGGTGACAAATTGTAGCTAGTGTGGTCAAAATGCCACGACTATGTCGATTAAAGTGCTTCTTAAGTTTAAAGCTTGACAATATGAAAGATGTTCCCGGTCCAATTTCCACGAGTTCCTTGCTGGCAAACATTTCTTCAAATTTTTGTATCAGAATCAAAATAGTTGGTAACTGTTCAGTAATCAAAGTATGGAGAACTGAAACCGACACTTTCAATTCTGAAAAGTTTTGACAAACATTAGCGAGCCACCACACAATAAATTCTTCGCCCTTATTATTCAACTTTATAAGAAATTTGATGAAATAACTTAGAACATCGATGTTGGTACTTACGAACTGTTGTGGTGAAGGAACGTGTTAGCCGAGTTGGTCAAGGTACTACACGGATCTGCCGAAGAAACCCCACCGTTTGCTCTATAATACTCTGTAACTAATCTCTTGTAACTGACGTTGGACAAAATAGCAACACTCAAATCTAAGTGCAAAGTTAGGTCAATAAATTTGAAATGGCTACTGTGATGAAGGACATTTGAAATTTCCGGAAGTTATTAACATACTAGCAGACAATTATATAGGACTAAAAAACGTCCATCTACAATAAAATATATTTTAGATTTTTCTGACTATAGTACAAACTTAAACTTTGATGGTTCAGGAAGGTCGGTACTTCCGCTCTGTACTTTTGAATCCTAGGGTACACCAGTTCACTGTTATTTACGGTGAGATAACTGTATGTTAAGGCTGTGGAGTGTTTACACATTTTGCCGTTGACCAGTAGTCAGAATGCTGCTACAACTATATATACCATAAAAATTAGTCAGTGCCAACAATTCAAATTTTGTCTTCTGTAATAGCCTGTAATATCTAACAGTCATAGCTTACAGTTGACGAGTAAACTATTTTTGCCGGAACCTGTAACTCCTAATTACAACTTATGACACTTATTTGAGAAGATCTTTAATTTATTCGCATTAGATTATAAAGAAACGATTTCAATTGCAACTGCAAGGCTTCTAATTTAGGACAAAAATACAGAAAAATAAGATAAATTTATTCAATTTTTTTCTGTTTTTGCCTCTCCGATAAAAGAGTACCACTAGAAAGTACCAAACCCTCAATTCGAGAAATATTCTGTTGTTTCAGACGTTGGAACTCTTTTAAAAGTTTGGGAGACGAACAAGAAAATAACGTTACGAAAACGTTGGGTAATGTTTTAGAAAACACTCCGAGATATTATCGACTGACTAAGTGAAAAAGTATAAGTGAGCTTTTAAGTGAAAGAAATGCGACTAATGCAGATTATGTTCTCAATAACTGTTTGAAAAAAATAATAAGCAAAGTTTTATTTAAAATAACGCTAACTAGAATTTTAGCACTTGTATGGTTGCGGACGTCTATGTTATGTGAAGCATATACACAGCTCAGTGAAGGTACAAAACCTGAGCTAACAAAAACAAGTTAACATTCTGTGGAACCAGGCAAGCTCTTACAGCTCTGTTATTTTAAAACTAAAACTTTGAAATCTCAACTGAACAACGTACCTCAATGTTGCAATTATATGTTTTTCTATTCAAGTATAATAAAATTAAACTGCCAACTACTACTCCATCCAATCTACTGAAACTAATAAGCACGTATACTTTTGTTAATTTAATCTCGGAATCCGTGGAATTGTTCGAAATATGTAAATGTTTCCAAACCATCATTTATTTCAATTCTTAATCAAATCGCTGAATGTTTCTGCAGTACAAAGTTTTCTAGAGCTCTCACTTATATTTTGGAGGATATTAATATAATTTTCCACCGGAAAACTTTGCAACCACGGACGTAGAGGAAGCAATCTCTTCCCAAAGGATATACCGTCTGGCTACTAAAACTTAACTGAGTTCTTGTTGGTGCAGGTTAGTGCTATATTGATTTTCTGCTAGGATATTACAACACATTACGCTATTTACCTATAATAAGTGGCATAGACGAGTAATTGTACATACATTACACACACATAGTATTAGAACTATAATGAATTATTTATATTCTACGTAAACGGATTTGGAAAAGATTATGTCTTCCTTGCAGTTGTGAGGATGTGAACGTAAGTGCAAAATAATTGGGTCAAAGTCCATTTTCTAATTGCCTAGCTAGTATGTGGAATATACTGTATGACCAAGTCTTATGCCTAGCTCTCGAGGAAGGTGTTACCACGGCAGCATACGCAGACGATCTTGCGATACGCATAGAAGTTGAGAACCAAAGGGATCTAGTCTTTAAAGCCAATGAGTCAGTAGAAAGCATTGCTAAATGGATGGAGGAGAACAACTTACAATTAGCACCAGAAGAAACCAAAGCGATCATCCTCAAGGGACCTTACAGGAACGCAGACATCAAGTTCCTTGTGTCGGAGAAAGAGGCTACTCCCCAAACAAGTATAAAATATCTAGGCATAATGTTAGATCACAATTTAAAGTTCGGCATGCATGTGAAGCAAGTAATAAAGAAGGATGACACAACCCTTACAGCGCAGCTAAAAGTGCTACCTAATATACCAGGTCCCAGTAATAAGCGAAGGCAGATACAGTATAAGGCCATAGAATCCCAAATTCTATACGCAATTCCTGCTTGGGCCACTGTATTAGATAATAAAAGACATTGAGAAGCACTGGAAAGTCTGCAGTGAAGAACACAGCTTAAGGCTATAAGTGTATATAGAACCATGTCTACCAGAGCAGTGCCGGCTATAGCGGGAGTACCACCAATCTCCCTTCTTGCCGAAGAACAACGCAAGATTATTATTCTCAAGAGCGATAGAAGGTCAGAAAGAGCCCTTACAGTATGAAGATGGCAAAGAAGGTGAGAGAACTTGGAGTCCGCGGTCAACTGGTCCAAAACTGTCATTGGCAATTGGTTAGAGTGCAAATTTAGGAGAGTGAACTATTACCTCAGCCAGTTCCTCTGAGGACATGCAATTCTCGGAAACTACCTGCACAGGTTCTACTTGCCAGAAGATGACCTGTGCCAGGACTGTAAGATGGTGGATTCACTTGCCCACATGGCGTCCTATTGTGACAGGTGGAATGTGGACCGAACTACGCTGGAGAAGCAATTACGACGGCCAATCAGCGAAGAAAACCTTATCGCAACAATGCTAGAAAGCGAGGCAGTGGGCGGATATATTAAAAGAATCATGATGGCAAGAACAGAAGGAACATCTAACAAGAGACAACCACGCTATCTACGCAAAGCCAACACCAATTCCAATGATGCGGCAGCGGAAGGTATTGGGGGTTTTAGTAGGTATACTCAGAATGGCGAGTCCTACACTATCGGCCAATGACATCCAGGCCCATAAAGGATTTTCTCCTGGCAAAAAAATGCCTAGTTGCGCTAATGAATTAATTTAAATCCGAATTTACTTCTACTGCGTCTCTATGGATAAATGAGCCTAAATTCAACTCATTTTAAAAATAAAAAATATCAATAAAGCCCTATGGTTTTGAAATTAAATTATTTGTTATGGTTTGGAAAGTCATCAAGCCACTTGCTTGTGCTTAACATATTTTCTGTTATTTTCTCTTTTTGCATGAGACACCACATGGGCCACATGTGAAAAAGCGCGATAGTTCAAATAGAAACGCGTTGAGATCACCGTTATAATTGCAAAAAGAGGAAGTTCTTAAAAGATTAGAATGTTGTAAGGGACACATTTTAATTAGATAAGACGTAGGTACGCATTGCTAAACATGACCAATGTAATAAAAAGCTGATAAGCATTATTTCGCAGAATGCTTGTGGCAACACAATTTCAAGAAGAATGCCAAAACAACATTGGAGCATATTATCAGGGCCCTTGACCGCATATCCATTTTAAATTTATTTTTTTGATTTATCGGTATTGTTGTATTGTTTGTATTTGGTCAGTACATTCTTCGACAGTGACTACACCATCACTCTCTATTAATTTTTGTTATAAAAATTGTGAGAACATGGCAACCAAATTTAAACTAAGTGGTGCATACTTTCATAATTTCCAGATAAATGCAATCAAGGAGAAATCAACCAATTTTGGCATTTTCTAGTAAGTATTTGTGGAAACCTGACCATTACAGAAATTGTTAAATATGATGAAGAGATTTCAAGTTGTAATTTGGAATTCTGATGATTACGAAATTGGTTTCCCATGCAGCCATTGAACCTACAGCACACAAATTCTGTACTAACAGACAAGGTGCAATCCAGAGATAATAGGAAATGTGCAGTCACGTATCTAAAAATCCATGGTAGGAAAGGTTCTTCTTAACAAGAACTTTACTTTGATCTGAAACAAACTAGAAAAGGCATCATATGTATATATCACCAGTTCCAGAACGTTAAAACATCCACTTCAGTAGGATGCGGTAAAAGATATCAATTAGGTTAGCGACCACCATCGCAAGAAATAGAAAAGGAGTTGGTAGATTAATTGAAAATTGTGGGAGTGTAGATTTTAGTTCAGTAGTGCCGTAATTGGTGGACTGAATTTTAGGAAACGAAACAAACTACCCCTTAAGAAAGACAATACAACAATTATATTTAGCATACTTGGGTTCCCAAAACAGAAAATTCGTACCCTGAAATACATATATGCTATTTGAAACGAATGTAAAGGTGTCCTTGATTTTAATGAGCACCATAATTCCAACTACAACATAGGGAGAACAAAGGCCAATACTTACGATTGGTGATAGTCTTGTGACAGTGCCAAAATTAGTACAAGGGCATCATAGAACAATCTTAAACTAGTTGGCACAGTTTTTAAGTCTGCTAAAAGTTAGTGGGACTAAAATCTATGCGTATGGAAATAGAAATATTGTAGAATCAAAATTACGAAAAAAAAATTACAAATCAATTGAGAGAAACCCTTAATATGGCAAAATAAATGCGACCTTACTACAAGAAGGTAGTTTCCGGAAATAAATATGATCGTGATGCAATAAAGTGTTGCATGTGAGTGTAAATCATTAAAGGAATTGCGTTGAAGGCAATGAATTAGACTACAACTCATATAGTGAAAAGTTTGGGAATGAAAATTAAGTACATAATACATTACCTCTTGATAAGATTGTAATGACACAACGCGACGAAATAGCTAGCTATCTATTACCAATTAGTACAAAAGTTTCACCTTCATGGTTATAGTTATCTACATAAATGTGATTTACAACAGAACTTTCATAACCGTTGTTCCTTATTACAGTCAGCAAAGCATTAATCTATTAACCTACTTTAACGACCGCTAGTTGGTTGTTCGTTCTTTTACACGTAGTAATAGCTAAGTAATAATTAAGTTAAGCACACTACTAATTGAACTATCTGTACCCTACTGAAAGCTTTGCTCAAAAATAAATAATAAGATCACAATTACGCTATTCGCGGCGTTAAATACCGAAGCAAATTATAAATTTCTGCGCCAAATAATGTAATAAAAAATGCGAATAGTCTAGTAAAGGCAGCTTAATTAAAAAAAGCAAGTTTGCACATTCTTCCTGACAAACGGGAAATTGCTACCGCAATGCTAACTTGGTAAATTGTGTGACTGCAATTTTTACATTGTATGCAAATTAGAATCTTGACTAGATTACCTGAATACAATGTTATATTACCTTCTATAGATGCAGCTTTAAAATTAATCTGAAACTTAGCCATTTTGGCACAAAGTTTTCAATTTTTACTGACATGAAAAGCCCTTTCATAGAAGCTATGATAAACGTATACCTGTGAGATATTAAAACTTCACATATTACATCGTAGCTGGAGCGAGCTTTTGTAATATGACAATACAAGATGCAATATATCTACATTAATGTCATGCTGAGGTCTTCGTGTAGTTGGAAATTTTAAAATAATTTTCGGCCACTGGATGGTATATACATACGTATAATCTTTTATATTTTTCAGAGAAAAATGCGCAATTAACTACCTTTGTGAACATTTAAATCAGTTTACCGCTACAAGATCTTAACACCAGAACAGATAGTTTTGAAAAATAGGTTCTAAGAAATTAGTAGTTCATTGTAGGCCGCACCTGGGTCAAATTTTAAGATTCATTGAGACAAATATTGAGTTTTTTTTTCCTCAATGTGATGTGGCTGTCACAGCTATGAGTCAAGCAACCTCGCTTTTTTTTTTTAAACCTAGTGATGTAAAGTATAGATACTTGATATATGCTCTTAAATCCTAGTGGCGAGGAATAGTTTATGTGCAATAATTTTTATCCAAAAGAACAAAATAGATGCAAATCTTCCCAAACACAGGATTTCTGTTCCTCTCCATTGTAATAGGGCCCGTCATACGAATCAAATCGCATTTGTTGAAAATTGAATATTATTTTAATGAGCCAGGTCACATAATGTGTATCGTTGTAATTGAACTTTATTTTCTTTAGATCATGCAATGCTTAGAGCTCTACAAGTGCAGAGAATTAGGTGCAATATTATTTATAACGAGCTGCAATCCAAGACGTTAGCGCAATAGCTTACTCGATATTGTAAAATATCCAAAAGGTTAGTGCAAATAATGTTACAAAATATACAAATATCATGCCAATATATTGGACCAGGTACAAGTACTAAATGATGAAGGTTACAATTAAATGAAACATTGGTTTTGTGGAAGAAATTCCGAAGACAAGAATCTTCATTTACAATGTTTTTGGCCAAGGTAATATTTTGTATAAATTACAGTGTAAATAAACACAATTATGGGGGCTGGTCAAATACCAATCCTCACTGGATGGAGGGACTCCATACACAATATTCAGAAAAATCAAATCTTTCTTTTTTCATTCAGTGAGCAGTAACTGCTGCAACATGTTCAGTACTCCTTGAAGCAGTATTCGTATAGATATCAGAAGCACTGCTGTATGTCAAAACAACTTTTTCTTCAATAAGATGGCGCATTTGCACATTTAAATCAGACTTCTGCAGATAGTTGGAATGATACATAAGGAGTAAAAGAGTCGCTTGCAAGATTACTTGATTTGTAGCGATCTTTTCGTCATTGTGGGGTCTATCTTTGTAAACTAAATATTTAATATGATCCTGCAAGAAAAGGCCAAGGGGAGTCATATCCTGAGACCTAGCTAGTCATTCAATGGTTCCCTTTCGTCCTATCCATCATCAGGAAACGTTTGATTTAGAAATTCCCGTACTTCAGCCGCAATTGTCGCGCAAATACCCCATCCTGCTGAAACCAAATGTGTTCTGCTATTAAATTGGAATCATTGTCGTTCGGAATAAGGTGGAACTATTTATTCTTGCAAAAGTGCCAAATATGGAGGAGAGTTCATGTCCATTTATAAAAGTCGGTCCTATGACATGCTCACCAATAACACCATACCAAACATTGACTTTTTGCGGTCGTTGGGTGTGAATTTGTTCCATCCAATGTGAATTTTCATCTGACCAGTACCTTCAGTTATGCTGGTTGACATGTCCATTCCAACAAAAAGTGCTGTGAAAACCCAATACTATTTTACAAAATTACAAGTTTGCCCCAATTCACAGAACTCGACTATGCGATCAAACTCACCTTAACTTAACGCTTCTAGTAAATGGACCTTAAAAGGACGAAATTTTTTTGTTTGACAATCTTTTGAATTGAATATCGAAATTCATGTTGTGATTTAAAGCTAATTGTTGTGTTGAAGTTTTCGGATTCTCCACTACATTACATTCAAATAATTCTCTTTCGTTTGTCAAACGACTCAAAGTTCTTGGAACTCGAATCTCGGTCGCGATGCAATTCGTTAAATAAAGGCAATATTTCCGCAAAGCTTCGCATTCTATCATTATACTCTATCATCATTAAAATTTCGTTGCGTTCGGTTTCTTTTATGTATACTATTTTGCGCGAAAACTATGACATTTTTAAGGTGCGTCTTAGCTTAGGACGATGCCTAGATTTTGTAATATTTTAAATAATATTGTAATTTAATAATAAAATAATAATAATTTAAATAATTGAATTATCTCGTAATATACGGGGCTTGCCTTTAAAAAAAGCCACTGTGATGTACCACAACTTTATAAGCGGTCCAGTAAAATTATTACTTACTAATAGGCATTTAAAAATCCTAAAACTTTTGTATTTAACTTTTTCCGTTACCTCGTATATTTTACCCAATAATCGACCGCTCCCAAACATATACTCTGTAAAACTAATCAACAGGAAATGCTGGTAATTGTACAAAATATTTTATACAAATAAAAGTTATCTCAGGATTTACATAGGTACGCGTAAAGTCTTCAACTATCTTGACTTTTTCGGAAGTGAATCATGCTTAGGTGTAACGGTCTCCACAGTTTGCTAGAATATTTAAACAATGTACAGACTGTTTTTTCGCAGACAAGATTAAAGTTAACAATCACTGTGAGTGCTGTGCCTTTTACAAGGCTGTAAGTTTCTTTACGAAACCATAACTCATATGCATCTTTAAAATTTAAGATATTTTCATGGAACAGTAACTTGCCCGTAACTTTGAATTTTTGACTCTCTTCTGGGGCAATAAAGAGCTATTCTTCTATTTAAAACTATAGTAGTATCTTACAAGTCTATTGTTCTAATTTTTCTGCGTTATCAGTTCCTCAACGGATGTAATAAACTATACAGAATTCAAATAATACAAATTACCACATACTAAAGTTAGATACTTTTTCCCATTTAGTAAGAAGTCACTCTGCCGCACACGTTCACTAGTTTATATTTATCCTTTAGAAATATTCTAAAATTAGTAACTAAAATGAGTCAATCTATCTATATTCTAGACTCAAACGATTTGAACATACGTTTTGTGAACCTCATACAAGCAAACAAGCACTTGATAATTTCAGCCAATTAGCATATCTATTGACTAATCAGATAACTAGAGTAGGAGGATTAGCTGTCCTGCTTAATTTCACTTAACTCAATGCAAGTAATAATTTGATTAGATCTTTGTATGATGTAAACTAATTAGCCAATAATATATGT